>JAWQFJ010002473.1:53439-75939 GCA_034096865.1 Theodoxus fluviatilis | reverse complement strand
GGAATCGACGTTAGGAAATAAAGCAATACTTCTCAAATGATCGTAAACTTTAGTCATATCTAATGGAGAATCGGCCCCATCGGAGACGAGGACCACGAGTGAAGAGATGGAACGTGACTGATGACGACAATGCAGGTCAGGTCATCGCTGGGCCAGTGACCCTGGTTCCCGATGTCTGTGGCACGCGTCCATTATTCAAGCTCCCTTTGAACTCTCTCTTCGCAGTCATGGATTCTCTGGTCGAAACTGCTGGAAATAGTTCCCCCCCTCGTGGATTATTCAATTGTCCTTTGTGTCGACGTAATGACCCGCGCTAGTCCTGGCGTCCTCCTGATGACGTTTCTATGGCTTCGCCAGCCCCCAAAGATGGGAATGAATGAGCGATTGATGATGACTAGAGCGTGTTTTTTTTTTAATGCCATCTGCCTTCCGTGGAACGAACGGTTCACTGCATTGATTTTGTTTGTTATCATTCCCATTTATAGTTGTCATAGATGGAGGATTCTACGTGGTCACGGTATACTTCCATGAATTATGCCTTTAGAGTTCCTTTGTTTTCTTCGTCTTTTCATTTTTTCTTTCCAACAGACTTAAAAAAATATAAATCGAGCACATAAATATATTGAAAAATGCGATCTAAGGATTGACTGGCTAAGCACATAGTTCCACACATCGCGTAACCATATGCGTTCTATTTCATGCAAAGAATTCGCGTCTCACTTTGAATACATGAAAAGTTACTCGTAGAGAAATATAAAGATAAATGTGTAGTTTTATGTAGCGATTTCTTGCGTATATTTGGTTTTTAAATCGCTCTACACATTACCTCCTGATTATTCGACCTTTTTATCAGTCCTGCTGTGGCACCGGACATCCGTCACAGTGAACGAGTATGTTGATGATGAACTGTCTTTTGATACCATGAAGTTATATTGGGCGACAACAAAAATAGTGTACTGTACGTGGATATCTATTGCAATTTATTGAGTTCTTTGTGTCTCCAGAATATTAACTTTTCTTCAAATTCAAGTCGCTGTCTCTGCCTTGTATGCTGTCCCCTTTAAGTTGTTACTCCTTGCTACGGTTCGGCGTTGTCCCATTTTTGACTCACATGCGAAGCAAAAGTGAGTCTATGTACTGAGCCGTGTCGTCCGTCCGTCCGTCCGTCCGGGCGTCCGGGCGTCCGGGCGTCCGTCCGTCCGGGCGTAAAAAACTTAAACGTTGGATTTTTCTCGGAGACTATTAAGTCTATCAACACCAAATGTGGCATGATGGTGTATGATGACAAGGCCTCATAAAACATACATAGTGACTTGACCTTGCTTCAAGGTCAAGGTCACAGGAGCCATAAATGTGGTCTCAAAAACAGTAATTTTTCACATTTTCCCAACGTTCTCCCACGTTATTGAGAATGGCGACCTTAGCTACAAGTGGTATATAGGTCAAAGCAAGCCCTATCTTTTGATACCAGATTGGTTGACCTTGCTTCAAGGTCAAGGTCACAGGAGCTCTTCAAAGTTGGATTGTATACATATTTTGAAATGACCTTGACCCTGAACTATGAGATAACTGTTTTCAAACTTAATAATTATGTGGGGCACATGTTATACTTTCATCATGAGACACATTAGGTTTACATATCATCAAGGTCAAGTCACTTTGGACCCTTATGAAATGTGACCAAAATGGGGTAGTGAACCACTAAAAGTGACCATATCTTATGGTAGAAAGTGCCAATAAGCACCATTGTCCTTCCTATGTCTTGAATTTAATAGCTTTGTGTCTGCATGACCTTGGTGGACCTTGAACCCTTGGAGTCAAGTCACGGTCTATTTGGTAAGGGAAAATGTGTAAAGCATTTCTTTGTGTATGATGTCATTGGTAGGTTTAGTTGTTTGACGTGACCTTGCAGGTCCCGGTTCATATCAAGGTCAAGGTCAAGCATGTGAGTCGTCTGGGCTTTGCCCTTCTGGTTCTGATATTGTTTGAAACAGAACGCCATGTCCGCTGTTCGGCGCGCGATCAAAAGAAACAAGCTGAGCTTTGCACTCCTGCGACGGTTTGAATCGGCTGTTATTTTAAATTATCAGTGACCACAACGATGATATGATTGATACGGTGGCGCATGCGCTGTGAATCAACTCTTGTGGAGAGACAGACGCTGGTAATTATGTGAGTAAGTTGACTCCAGGGAGTGTCGTTTAGAGCAAGACGTATTTTTGAAGCACGCTCCGTGTTTGAGATGAAATACACTTAAAAGTTAATCCTCCCCCGACCATCTGAAATGGTTGATTGAGCAGAACAAGTATCCTCTAGGAATGAATGTCCAGTTTTGCGGGATCATGAAAGCTGTCGCCACTTCATGAAAAGTTTCGTCATTCCGGTTATGAACGCTGGCTGGTGTTCCAAACCTGTGTGGGGGGCCTGCATGTGTACGTGTGGTGTGGGTGAAACCCCACAGGTGTCTTATGGACCAGTTGTGATCCTCTCCTTGTTGAGGTGCACTAGCCTAGAGGAGAGAGCACGAGAGAGAAGGATGAGAGAGATGAGATGAGAAGAGAAGAGAGAGAGAGAGATGATTGAGAGAGATGAGTGTTTCTTGTCGATCAGCACCCATTCTCGAGTAGACATCGTTTTGGGCAAAATTTCATGGTGGAAAACTTATAGAAAATAATAGAATATATGAAGTGAATATATTTTAATCCACTTATCTTAATTTAATTTAAATTAAAAAAGTAGTTAATAAGTATATAATATTTAAATTAATAACTTATGAAAATTTAAATACAGTCTACTAATTATAATAGATAACTAAATATAGATTTATACTATTAATAATTATAAATTTGTAATACAATATATTATCCATTTTATAACAATTTTTAAACTCCATACAATTATATTAATTTACTAAATATATAATTTAATAAGTAATCATAATTTAATAAATAATATTAATTTAATTAATATATAATTTAATAAGTATAATAGATTTAATAACTTATAACATGTAATAAATATATAATTTAATAAGCTATAGTGAATTAAGTAATATAGAATTTAATAAGTATAGAATGTTAATAAATATATAAAGTAATAGGATATAAGGGAAAGGAATGTATCATTAGCGAATAAGTATAGAATTTAATAATTATAATTTAATATGTATCTAAACTTAATAAATGATATAATTTCTATAAAGTATAAGTTTAATAAATATATAATTTCAATAAGTATAAATAATTGAATTAATATAGACATGGCAAGAAGAATAGACGGGAATTAAACTTCAACTGTAAGAAATAATTATAAAGTGAAGAAATATATCATTTAATAAAAATCCAATTTACTTAATAATATAATTAAAAAATATCTGTAAATGATATAAAAGATATATTGACTTATATAGAGTAAGATAATTTCATTAATATATATATTTAATTCATATAATAATTTTAATAATATCACTGCTAATAAATATATTACGTTTAATACATAATATACTTGAATAAACTATATCATTTACTACGATATATAATTCATTACTATATCATTTACTTTGAAAAAGATAATTAATTAATATATAATTTAGTTAATATATACTTTAACGTAAATATATAGTTACTAAGTAATATAATTTTATATAAGTATGTATCAATTAATAAATATCTAAATTTCTAATTCATATATTAATTTACTAAATTATACTTTAATTAATATCAAATGTTCATACCTATATAATCGTTAATAAAGGAATTCTATGTCTCTTAATAACGTGAAATTCTAATGTAATAAGGAGATAATTTAATAAGTATATAAGTGTTACTCAATATATAATTTAAGAACTATATCATTTAAGTTACAATACACATCTCTTTCCTCCATATATCCTTAATCAGTATTATAATTGAATAAGTATATCAATTTAATAAATATATCAATTTACACAAAGTATATTCATTAAATAAATATATACTTTAATTACTCTATACTGTAATAAATATCTACTTTAATAAGTCTATACTTTATAAATATCTCATTTACAAGTCTCTCATTGAGTCAAATTGTATACTTTCCTTCTCTCTACCTTTAATCAGTCCTCTCACTTTCTCCCTATTTACAATTCATTACTCTTAATTTACTCACTCTCTTCCTTTCCTTCATCTCCTTCTCCCTGTTCCTTTCCTAGTCTCTCCTTCTATAAGTATCTCCTTTCCTTCTCTCTCCTTTCTTTCTCCCCTTCCTGACTTTAATCACATATTCTCATTTACTAAGTTTAATAATTTAACAAATACTTATCACTTCATCAACTATATACTTCCTACGTCTCTCATTTCGTAAATCATCTCATTTCCCTAACAGATATAATCTTACTAACAATCTATATTCATACCACTCTCACATTTCCTCCGTAGCTAATTTCCTTCCTACATCATACTTTAATCCACTTCATATTTATATAAATATCTACATTTAATAAATCTATCTTTCAATCCCTCTCTCCTTTCCTTAAGTCTTGCCTTTTCTACCTCATACTCACTTTCAATCCGACTCTCCTTTCCTCCCTCTCCTATCCTTTCCTCAGTCTCTCATTTACTTCATCTCTCTTTATCACTATCTCTTTCATCACTCTCTCCTTTCTACCTCTATACTTTCCTCCGTCTCCCTTTCCTCCCTATCTCCTTTCGCTCCGCCTTTCCTCCCTCTCTCCTTTCCTCCGTCTCTCCTTTCCTCCCTCTCTCCTTTCCTCCCTCTCTCCTTTCCTCCGTCTCTCCTTTCCTCCGTCTCTCATTTCCTCCGTCTCTCCTTTCCTCCCTCTCTCCTTTCCTCCCTCTCTCCTTTCCTCCCTCTCTCCTTTCCTCCCTCTCTCCTTTCCTCCGTCTCTCCTTTCCTCCCTCTCTCCTTTCCTCCGTCTCTCCTTTCCTCCGTCTCTCCTTTCCTCCGTCTCTCCTTTCCTCCCTCTCTCCTTTCCTCCCTCTCTCCTTTCCTCCGTCTCTCCTTTCCTCCCTCTCTCCTTTCCTCCCTCTCTCCTTTCCTCCCTCTCTCCTTTCCTCCCTCTCTCCTTTCCTTCCTCTCTCCTTTCCTCCGTCTCTCCTTTCCTCCGTCTCTCCTTTCCTCCCTCTCTCCTTTCCTCCCTCTCTCCTTTCCTTCCTCTCTCCTTTCCTCCGTCTCTCCTTTCCTCCCTCTCTCCTTTCCTCCCTCTCTCCTTTCCTCCGTCTCTCCTTTCCTCCCTCTCTCCTTTCCTTCCTCTCTCCTTTCCTCCGTCTCTCCTTTCCTCCGTCTCTCCTTTCCTCCCTCTCTCCTTTCCTTCCTCTCTCCTTTCCTCCCTCTCTCCTTTCCTCCGTCTCTCCTTTCCTCCCTCTCTCCTTTCCTCCCTCTCTCCTTTCCTCCCTCTCTCCTTTCCTCCCTCACACACACAAGCACGCACGCGCGCACACGCACGCATGAACGCACGCACACACACGTGTATATTAAAACAATTATCCTTGCTTATTCTAATCTCCATTTATTCCCCCGTTACCAGGGCGACCTGAAGCAGTTCCTGCTGGCCACACGCAGTGACAACGGACGGAGGATGACGAGGGTGCCGCCGCTAACGGCGGGGCAGAAAGCCCGGATGTGCCAGCAGGTGGCGCTGGGTATGGAGCACCTGACTGCCCACCGCTTCGTGCACCGCGACCTGGCCACGCGCAACGTGCTGCTCACCTCGCGTCTGGACCTCAAGATCTCCTCCCTGGCGCTATCGCGTGACGTGTACGCAGGGGAGTACTACCCCCACGGCAAGACGTTGGTGCCGCTGCGCTGGCTGGCACCCGAGGCGCTGGTGGAGGAGGACTACAGCCCCAAGAGCGACGTCTGGGCCCTCGGCGTCTTTGTCTGGGAGGTCTTCCACCTGGCGGACCTGCCCTATCGCCTGCTCAGCGACGATGAGGTGCTCAAGGGGTTGCGGGCTGGGCAGCTGCTGCTCGACCACTCGGACCACTGTCCCCAGCAGGTGGCCACCATCGTGCGCCGCTGCATGGCCGACCTGCCCCGAGACCGTCCCGGCTTTGGAGAGGTAAGCGTCATGCTGGAGGACCTAATGGCGGACTTGGAGATGTGACTGGGACCCGTGGACAGAGTGTGACTGAAGGCCACGATCTAATTTATTGAATCACTCCCTCTGCGTGGAGATGGACTGAACACTGGTGAAGTCGCCTACTCGGGTCCCTCGAAAGAAGCCAGTTCAGGTCCTGTTGCTTGTCGACGGATCCTCTCTCCCTCGTCGGTTTGGGATCATGAGGTCTGTCGGGAACACGGCTTTGCGTTGAAACGAAGACGTAGAGGTAATTGTCATCCTGTGTCACCATGGACTGAGAGACAATAATAATATGGAATTTCAGCATCGACCGTTTCCACAAGTGTTGTTTGATGAAGTGACTAGGGAGAAGGTAGACTGCATTTATAGAGATGTGATTGCAGAAATCTAGCCGTTCCAGATAGAAATATTCTTAAAAACTGGGAGTAGAAACAAAAAAATCACGAGGTCTTGCAAACGGTCATCCCACATGAAGCATCAGCTGTGGTCCTCATTTTGCGTGTGAAGTGGGAACTTGGCTCCTGTCATTGTGGGAAAGGTGAAGAACTTGGACTTTGCCAAGTGAAGAAATGGATGTTCAAGCTCAACATACTGACAGGAAGCCATGGCAAGATGACCCTGACCTCTGGGTCATGGACGTTCCTTCATTGGATACAGCAGCAAGTGCCAAAGACTATGAAGACTGGAGTGACGAGAATTGTTGAAGAGACAGCCTGGGCAGACATTTTGCCTGAACCAGTTCGTCAAGCAAAGGTTTATGCTGGCAACTGTTTAACATTGTTACAGGCTGTAGCTGTTGGAAGGGTCAAAGCCTTATGAGCTTAAGAAGACGGCAGAAAGAACCTCACAACATGTGCAGCATGGTCCACCTATTCCAAGTGGGAAACGTTTTAGAGAACCACGCCTAGAGGTGCTTCAGTCGCCCAGTTCTAGACGTCATAGTGGTGAAAGATGCTGAGAATTTATGGTGAAAACTTGCTTCCAGTTCCTTGATGGTTATTACACTGCCCAAAGTTAGCCAAATTTATGAAAGCTCCTACATTACAGAATTCTCATAAGGACAGCATTTGTACACATTATCACGGACCTAGCATCTACAGTTCTTCAAATGGACAGAGTCTGTGGAAAGGCCATCATCAACTGTCAGAGACACCACATCATGGGCATTGCCTCCCTGCAGTCATCTCCTCTGATGTGCATTGCTTTACCAGCAATTTGGGCATAGCCTGGCAGTGATGGACTTGTGTCATTGAACCTGGCACTTACCACGATGACTTCGAGGATGGAAAGTCAACTGATACATTTGTGTCAAGAAGTTTCTGGTTGTTTGACAATCACCTAAATGCAATCATGGACAATGATGAATGTTTTCAGCCTAGATATCAGGCTATTTGAACAGGAGATAGTTTTCATCTTTAGTAGGTAGTGTGTTTGGACTCAAATGATCTTCTGAGAGCCTTATTCAGCTGAACACCAAATTAAGGCAATCACCGATGCAATAGCAATAGGTTCATGAACTACTCACCAGAGTAGGACAAATTATGGGAAAGAAGAATATGGCTGATGTGACAAGCTCATCTCAAAATGTTTTTCATGTGAAGAAATATTACACTGATTTGTCACTTGTGGAGTTTTATGATGAAAACTGTCATTCACTGTCAAAAACACGGTGATTGTTGATGTTATTGAGCTGTTCGACAGTTTGCTTGAATGTGATATGTTCTGAAGTAGTATCTGGTCAGCTGCAGAAGTCTGTTATAGCACAAAATTGCACACGTAAGTTATTGTCTTGTTTTTCGACAAAATCATGTTGCAGCCACTTTGCCATAGTACCATGTACTCAATTTTCCCTTCTGCATCTGTTATTATTTTACTGGGAGTTAGAAATGCAGCTCATGTAGCAGTTTTCCTCATCTTCATCTCAGCTAATGCAGGATCAGCATGGCTCGGTGTATCATGCCTCTCGTTCTACTTTCGTGTTCTTTATTCTGCAATGAAATGCTTTCAGAGTCGACTGATGGAGTATTTGAATTGTATCTTTTTTCTAACTTGAAAGTTGTCTTGAGCCATGGGGTACCATGCCAGCACCGTTTTCAAGGCCTGAGGCAAAGTAAGTAAATGAAGTGACTTATCTGTTGATGTGTGGTTTGTACAGACAATCGGCTGTAAATAGCTCTCTGTAAATACGATGTATGTGCCATGTTGGTCAGTCAGTCAGTCAATCATCCCTTTGTGTGTTCATGCTGGACATTGGATTCAGTCAAAGCTTCCATTTTGGTTTCTGCATAATACAACCATTGCCTCTGTGCTGTTTCTTCATTTCTCCACTGGACTCTACATGGTTAGTTGACAGAAACATTCAAGTTGTCCACACACACTTGCACACCCTGTGCCCAGCTCAAACTGGGTTCTCCCTCCCTCTGTCTCTCTCAAAAGCAGACACATGCCATGTACATCTGTCAGTGAGACAGTTCATCAACTATGTGGGCATGTCTTGAATCTGCACCATCTCTTTGTGGATCATTTTGTGTGACTGGGATCGTGGTCTGCGGACACACAAATTGACACCAACTTTCTCTTTTAAAACTGAAGAAATATTCATATTTATCAGCAAACTGGAAGTGTTAGCAGTTCTCACTGAATTCACAAAGTTATCAACTTTCTCTGTTATAACTGGAGAAATGTTTGTGTCAATCATCATACAGGAAGGGTTAGCGATTCCCAATGAATTCACAATGTTTTCTTAATTGCATTGTAGACGTAGACCTTTTGAAGAAATCCATTGAACAGTCCCTCTGTCCAAATGCTTCAAGCTGGAGGATGCACGGGGAAGAAGGCTGTTGCCTCTCATTTGCATAACACTTTCTGTGGTGGCGTGGTTGTTCTGTTCTGGTATGTCAGTAGCATGTCTCGCCGATGCTGTGTTCTAAACGGCATTGTCACATTTCTGTTAGCTGTGTATATACAAAAACTATATATATTGCCTTTTTTGGAAATAAACCTCACAGAATTAAGAATATGTGGAGAGTTTGTGTTATTTTGTTTCCTTTGTTTTTCATGCAAGACATTCTATTCCTAAAACAATAATTTCATGCCATTTTGCACTGCTGTTTGTCAGTTTGCTTCTTACTTGTGAACTCAGCAACTTGCACAGGAAATGGGAAAAGGCAACTACTGGCCGCAATGCTCATGTTACTGCTGCTTTGTGCCGAGTATGTTTTGTGTGGATTTTCTCAACAGTGTATTTGCGCATTTGTGAAAATGTTATCTTTGAGGACTGTGATAGATGGAGGACATTATGAATCAATTCTTCCTTGCAAGTGAGAATTGTGAAAGACAGAACTGCTCCTCAGAGGCGAACATAACACTGGCACCTCTCTACACACCCTAACATTATGTGTGTACATACTTCTGTGGTCAGTAGAAAGCCCAGTCATCAAGACGATGGTTGCTAATCAGGTTAAGAGCCCTATACCCGTGAAAAGCCTTTGCTATAAATCCATCACATGTATTTTTACCTGTAAGCTGAACTAGGAGGCCTTTGCTTTGACCGGTTGGAATCAAGGTTTCCATGTCGGTATCAAGCAGCATTTTTTAATCCATTCTCATTCTTCTGGGTAGTCTCTTGGGGTTGAGAAAGAAAAAAATTGTTGAGCGGTCATCTTCTGTGGTGGGCATGCATGTGGTTTTGGAGATTGAAGTCCAAGGTACACAGGTGGTTGCAGATGGGGCATGGAGCGCCAGTTGTCAGAGTGGAGGTAGGGGCAGAGGCAGCTCTTTGTCCTCGCTCTCTTTGCAGGAGCAAGGTGTTGGCACTCTGCTTCAAGGTTGGCGGTGGTGTTTTTGATAGGGTTCCCCAGGGTGGTTTGCTTGGAGGCAGCAGCCTCAAGCTTGCCAGGATGAAGATCTGCCCCACTTGGGGTTTGCCTTGAAGTTGTCTTTGTACCTCTTCCTTGGTCGTCTCCAGTTGCAGCTGCCCAGGACAAGTTGTCCATAGAGCAGCTATCTGGGAATCCTGAACTCGTCCATACAACTGACATGTCCAGCTCATGGAAGCACTTGCTTGGATACACTTGCTTGCAAATGACAATATTTGTGATGCTGATAACTGACATGCTCATGAAATGAACAAAAAGGGACTACAAGACTCTGGAACGTTTTGTTTTCAGTATGTATGTATTTCACTACAAGTAACGGTTTAGGATTCCAGCAACTCTTTCCACCTCCTCTACATACAAACATAAACTTACCAGTAATATTTTACTGCAACTGAATCATTTGAACATACTTGGTATTTTCCAATTCTTTTTATCACATGCTCTCACAGTTCCCACTGGACCCACCCAACACCAGCCTGGGTGAAGAGCGAGGAAGTCTTCACCAAGTGCCTTGCTCCGGCCCACAACTGGCATTGGGTCTGCTTGTTCTGGTAGCTGCTCATGGCATGCAGACTGCTGGAGTCAAGACCTGTGCAGCATTAAGTCACAAGGGCATACCAACATTTTGACATGCACTCAAAACAATGGGAAATTGTAGAGCCCTACTAGATGATGGGCAGCTTTTAATGTTAGTGACAAGACTTCTACTGCTTCCTTATTACAACACAAACATTTTAGACCAGTTGAGGGAAAATTGAAATGTCAAGCTGTTATACAAATCTAGCTTTTCAGGACAAGTTCAAAAAACATCTTCAGGTCGTTTAATACTTTTAATGTGGTCGGTCAGGAAGTTCTCGTTAAAGAATTAAGTATTTGTGTTTTATTTCTAACCTTGCTCAAGTCCTAATCAGTTTGCAACTCGGAGAATGTTCTTCATCAGTTGTGACTGATTTGATAAGCCATTCATGCACATGCAGGCTGCCCCAAGTTTCTCTGTGCAGAACACACTAGCACTGGACACACCATGGACTGAACACTCCTACTGGCTTCCAAGTGTGCCTGCACTTTTAATTAAGTCTGAGTCTACTTCATCCAATGGCACTGAGTAGGTTTCAATCTCATGTAAGGAAGACATTGAACTCCGATTTTAGAGTTTTCTCCAGTTTTTACATCATAATGATCATTGTAAGACTCGCATTCTAACAAATTCTCAGGACCTTCCCCCCACAAGTGAAAAGGACCATCCAATCTTCAAATGATCAGCAATACTGTTCCTCATGTACCATCCAAAGAATCTCCCTGCCTGGGGAAAAATAAGAGAATACTGCATCATCAGTCTCTATTCATGCTGCCCATGGTTCTGGCATAGTCAAGTGCTACGTAGTCACAGAGAGGCAGCTAGTAAACCTGGGGATCCAGAAAGACTTTGGACATACGAGTCTGTACCATGGCCAATGCTAATGAGACTCACTTATCCAACATATGAGTGAACGGCAATATGCGGAACAAAGTCGAGTTCTTACTTAAATTACTAAGTACATACATATTTAGCTATGCAGTCTCTGTGCAATAAATCTACAAGAATATACATGGTGTGTGAACAACAGGTGGTGTCGATGGACATAAACGGACAAACACAATTGTCAGCAAAAGTGAACTACATGGCCCTCTGGCAAATGGGTACATATAAGAATCAACTGCAGTCACTGCATATGCTTGCTTTGCAGTTACTTGGCTATCTCAAGCATGCTAAAAGCAAAAACAATGAAGTAAAGTCACAAGTGCAGGTAAAAATCAAAAACAAAAATAGCATGGCTTGAAAAGAGCCACGGAAAAAATGACTAGAGTCTTGCGAAGTATGTACAGTCTCAGTGAAATTAGATTCAATCAAGCTTGGTAAACTGCTGAAAGCAACGCTTGCAAAGTACACTGAACATATCATATGGGTTGAATGTATGAACCTTGTTGCTGCTCAAGATAAAATGCTAATATGGTGCTTAGTGCCTAGTCCCAGTTCACACTGACAAAGCCACCATGAAATCTGGCCAAAAACGTGTTCAGTCACAAGACACTTTCGTCATCCTTCATTCTACCAGAGGACCTGTTGACATAAATAACTCCTGCTTCTTTTTCTCTGACATTTCCTCACAGTTCTCTGAAGTTTAAAAGAATTAACTCTCCTACATCAGTTGTGTAGAGCTTAAACTGTTGCTTGGAATTTCCTTTCTCTCAAAACAGTCTTAGTACCATCATTATGTAACTGTAAATTACAACAATTGAACTTTCTGTTTTTAAAATTTGGCATTTTCGCATTTCAACAAACAAATCTAGATCACTTCAAAATCAAAAGCAGGATTATATCAATATCAAAATTAAAACCATGCAAAACTTCTATCACATCACCACTCAATGATGAAAAAGTTTTGACCTCAAAACACACACCAAGATAGAATAAACTTTGTCCATCCCATTGACAACAAACATTCTTAAACTGGTCCAAAATGAAGTTAGAATTTCCAAGCTAATTAGCATCTACAAATGAACAGGAAGAACACAGCATGCAAAGAATAACATCTACTCTATCATGCTCCAAACATGATACTGCCTGACTACATCACACGTCTTTCACATCCATCTCAGATCTTGTCTGGGTGTGCTTAACGTCAACAATCACAACTTGTTTTGATTGGGAAAATTAAGTGTTTCTGCACACAGGCAATCATTAAAAAAATACAGTAAAAACCAGGAACAATAAGCAAGTCTCCTTGTCCTTCTGGAAATTTCTATAATTTTGTAAACCAAACATCAACATCACCTCCTCATCAATTGTCATAAAATTCAAATGCCCGCATTTCCATTGTCTCTGTTGGACATTGACAGAATTTGCAGAATATGCGCACAAAAAAGTAAAAAGTAAAACTGGCTACATGAACATAATGAGGCACAACGCCCTTTAAAGATAAGACAAGTCAACCGTAGGAATACATTGGAACACACCACCATTAACACTTTCGAAAGACATGAACGTTGTAAACACAGATAAGGGTATTCAACAATCCATGAAAACAATGGACATGTATGTATATGTGCAGGAGCTCCAAGCTGTGAATCTGGCTGTGCAGATGCTACACAGGGAAACTCCATACACAGTAACAGCCCACAAGGCCAAGAGACCAAGTAATATCATAGTGGAATCTCTGTGAGTCAGAGAACAAGAACTACTCACCAGTTTTTCAGTCTGACTAATCCTGCACAGCCATTGCAAGGTAGCAAAACCAGTATCACCACAGCAAGAAATAGAACTGCAGTCACTCCCCTCTCTCTCAACCTCCCACCCCACCTCTGCTCCTCCCCACTTCAAGACTGGAGTGATCATACTGTTCTTCCTATACATTCTGCTCTAACAACACGCAATAAAAAACAAACAAAAACAACCCAGCTACATGCTTCTCAACATCCCTAACTGTCCATCTCATAAGAGATGTGGAAAATATGGAGCAGCATTGCCAAGTTCACTTTGATGGGAATGCTTCGAAGTAGACCAGACTTCGGGTATATGTTAAAGCCACTGTTTCTTTATACATGAATAATTTAAAGCATTTTTCCCAAAACACCCAAAACACTAAGTGCAAAATTACCAAGAAAATATCCATCAAGTTTCATCGACTTTTCAATAAAGCTTATATTTGGCATTCCATGCAAAATTTTACCTAAATGTTGCAACAACAAATAAAGCTTCACAGCACCTAAAGATGGCAGTCACCGGAGAAGGAAGCCCTGACACATGTTCAGTTCAAGTCTATTCAGTCCAAGCACACACCCCCAAATGCAAGACTGCTTTCATCCACAAGCAAGCATACACTCATCTATACTGGCAGGTATCTGCAGCTCCATGGGCAAGAAGGCTGCTGTTTCGGGGTATTCATCCTACAATGAAAGGCAAGAGCCTGCCATCCTGCACAGGCAAAACAGCATAGCCGGGCATTTTCCCTGGAGAAAATATCAAGTTGACACAGGCAGTCTGTGTGGCCTGCCTTGCCATGGGGCAGAATCCATCTTCCTCCTCTTTGCCAGCACTGCAGTCTACTGCATGGAGTCCTCTAACACAATTATTCATGGCTGCACATGGCAGCCACCACATCTCATGAAAAAGGAGCACTAACAAAAACATTTGCTTTCATATATGATATATGGTCACAGTCTTCAACAGTCTTCAAGATATATGTCCCCATTTTTATTGACATTTAGAGAGTGGCTAATACTGCAGTTTTCATTTACCTCATAAGAGCAATATCCCATTGCAAGAGCAACTTACCAGAAAGTGCATTTGCTCCCACCATCTGGATTAATCTCAGTTGCTGCTATACCTGAGTTGACTGGCAGAGAGGCAATAATCGCTAACGATGGACAGCTCCATTTGGAAAAATTGGCAGTGTGGCACAAACAACCAGGCCTCCAAAACCTTGTATAAGGACATAATACATCAAAGTGAGGAAATATCATCTTGGCTGTCATGGTTACCCCAGGCTGCCATTGCTGTCAGAGGGGAAATCCACAAACTTGACACTGGACTGGCGGTTGGGCAACTTGTCCCAGATGACCACCGTCCCGTCCGCAGCTGCAGCACACAGGTGGTTGGAATCCACAGTGAAGGCCACACTGCAACAGACACAGACAATGCACATGTTGTAGAAGCCTGTGTTTGTTGATGTTATGAAGGAGGCAGTTTCAACACAAGTGACACCAGTAATTTAACAAACAATGAAGTGAGCAAATCTGGGTTGAGCATTCAAGGTTATGGCTTCTATGAATACACTGTTTGGATGAAAGATTAACCTGAAAATGTTTTGATACATGGGAAGAAGAGGAAGAAGATGAGAGAGAGAGAGAGAGAGAGAGAGAGAGAGACAGACAGACAGACAGACAGACAGACAGACAGACAGACAGACAGACAGGCAGGCAGGCAGGCAGGCAGGCAGGCAGACAGAGATGGAAAGACAGAGACAGAGAGACAGAGACAAAGAGAGAGAAAGAGACAGAGATAGAGACAGAGCGGCATAGACAAATAGAGACAGAGACAAAGAGAGAGAGACAGAGATAAAGAGAGAGAGACAGAGACAGACAGACAGAGACAGAGACAGAGAAGCAGGCAGGCAGGTGGCAGGCAGGTGGCAGGCAGAGAAAATATTGAGAAAGAAACAGAGACAGACAGTGACAGCCAGACAGCCAGAGACAGATATATTTTATATATATATATATATATATATAGAGAGAGAGAGAGAGAGAGAGAGAGAGAGAGAGAGAGAGAGAGAGAGAGAGAGAGAGAGAGAGAGAGAGAGAGAGAGAGAGAGAGAGAGAGAGAGAGAGAGAGAGAGAGAGAGTCAGGGAGGAAGAGGAGAGAAAGTGAGAATGGTTTTCAAGAACAAGGCATGCAGGCACCAGACCATGACAGAGCATACCTGATGACAGGCTTGGCCAGGAAGAGGTCATGGGTGATGTCACGCAGGACAGTCAGGTCCCAGCTACTCCAAAACCTGCAATGCATGGAACACATTTGGTAATTGCAGTCTATGTGTTGTGTGCACCACAGTCATGGAAAATACACCAACAGCATCCAGTGGGAGAAAAAAAAAGCCACTGCAGATTCAGAAAATGCAATTTGGGTGACAAAGAATTAATGTTTGCTCTGTCTCTCACTCTCTCTCTCTCTCTCTCTCTCTCTCTCTCTCTCTCTCTCTCTCTCTCTCTCTCTCTCTCTCTCTCGTTCTTCTATGCAAGCTACCTCCATTCCGCCTCTACTCAAGAGGTCAATGCAGCAGACACATACCTGACAATGCCAGAGCTGAGGCCACCTACGATGACGTTGACCGACTTGCCCTCTGGTGATGAGGAGTAGGCAAGACAATGCACTGTCTCATCCACCTCCTGCTTGGCGATGAACTCCGCATTGACGGAGTGCAGCTGCAGGCAGCTCCCCATGGCTGAGGCAGAGGAACAGAAAGGACATGGAACACACTCCCTCTGACAGCGACATTTCACAACTTTACATGACGAGGTCAGTACTGTGGAGTCCTTCATTTGAATATTCATACGGATTCCTTGGAGAAGTACCCACGAATATTCCTCATCCCATCTTCTCTTGTGGTTACCTTACAAAGTATGAAGTATTTTTAAGAGATGTTAAAAATGCTAAGGCGTCTTGCATCCCTGGCTACAGCACATGGAGTCCAACGTGTGGAGAGCAGAGAAATACTCAGCCCTGCATTTCCACACACATCCAGGTGGCAATTCTGAATGACAGTCTCTCATCAATGTCCCTGCTCTGATTTTCTCTTTCCAAAAATACCAAAGGAAAGTAATACTAACTCCCTGACAAAGTTTTCAAAGCAACATCTTAAAAGGGTGTTCTTCCCATTTTCCATCCCAATTATAAAACATTATACACATTAAACACAAATGTTTAATAATAAAAACACACACCAACAAAGCATAGGTAAGAGAATATACAAAGACGCAGTTGGGCACATACACTTTGGATTCATGTTCTGGCAAGAACAGGAGACCAAGCTGGAATGTGCAGGCAAGCACATGTCTATGTATCTGTTAGGGCTAGAGACACAGACTCACCCAGGGGGCTGGCACTGACGATGTCACCCAGAGTGTTGCTGACTGCCAGCACCTCCACAGGCTGGTTGTGGCTCAGGATGGACCGCACGTAGCTCAGTCTGCACAGACACAGAGGCAGTCCCATCTGACACACATCTTCCACAACAAAGGATTAGCAGATGAAAGCAACTTCATGCACAGGCTGTACCTTCTCCTCCAACACCCCCCCCCCCCCCCCCCCATACATGTATGGCATACATGTCAAGCACAGAATGTCCAGGTGAGTTTGTTTCATCTTCAGAATTTATGTGACTGCATTTTGCACAACTAAATTCAGTCTATTGCTGTGAGCATTCAGAAGAAGAAGAAGAAGAAGAAGAAGAAGAAGAAGAAGAAGAAGAAGAAGAAGAAGAAGAAGAGCAGCAGCAACAGCAAAGACAACAACAAGAGAGCAAGAAATAAAAACAGCACACACACATTGCATCCAGGAATAGTTCATTAATAAATCTAATCTTCATACAAGTCATCTCCATTGCCCATCGCTTGCTTACATTCACATCTCCCCAACGACACCCTTCGTCTTTCCTCCACTTCCCCTTTTCAGTGCTGATGCCTTTCTTGCATCCATCTCACAGTCATCACTTCTTATCAACAGCTCCTTACTCTCTCTTCTCTTTAACTGTCCATATGTGTCTGTTACACACACACACACACACACACACACACACACACACACACACACACACACCATTCACTACTCATCCCTTTAGAGCATTTCTCCATCCCTGCTGCCCACCTGTTCAGGTCCCAGATGATGCAGGTGCCATCCTGGCTGGCGCTGACCAGAATGGAGAAGGGCTTGGAGACGCACAGGGTGGTGATGGGACCAGAGTGGCCATACAGCACTCGCTTCAGCCCAAACACCTGCAGCTTGCTGGCCTGCAACATACATCAGGTAGGTCAAGGTAGAACCATTTGCCCAAGACTACATTGTGCCATGTAATCTATACTGGATCCATGGGTTCTTTCAATTGTTTATACACTACCATCAACACTGTCATAATGGTTGAACAAGTCGACATGCATAATGTATTGTATAAGGGAAGTAACTCGTGTACAGCTACTTGTTATCTCCCCTTATTAGTAACTGGCCATTTCTAACCTGAATTATGTTTTTCTTTCTTTGTTTTCAAATATGAACATAAGAATTAATTTAACAATTTTTATGGCCGATCAACCTTTGTAGGTTATTTGAGGCCAATAAAGACAAAATTACAAAAGTTAGTTTGAATAAGAGCAAGTGTGGTCTTGATTTACCTACTAATTTGCCTTGAACGAAGTGTGTTGAGAAACATGGTGGGTCTATTATTACTCCCCATCCACAGGGAGTCCAAAACCAATAAGTGGGAAGACTAAGACACCAATCCACATAACGGGAGACTCGTGCTGACCTTGGCAGCGTTGTGCGTGGTGTGGTAGACGTTGATGACACCAGCAGTGCCTGCTGTGAACAGCAGACGACAGTCTGGCACAGAGGTGCAGCACGTGATCTGCAACACACAGAAAGGCAGCAGTTGGAGTCAGGTACTCACGATGGTACAGCTAGATGGAGGAGGGAGAACAGAAAGAGAGCTGGACATGTGAAAGTTAAGAGTAAATGGAATAAGAGTAAGCACAGAAGGATGAGCAAAACAAAAACAATTAAGAGCATGAGAGGAAAGCAGAGCAAGAGGTAGAGAAATACATGGAAGGAGAGAAGAAAAATAACAGCAGCAGGGGGAAGATGATTGAAGTGAAATTGGGAGAGGAATGAGAGAGAGAGAGAGGCAGAGAGAGAGAGAGAGAGAGAGAGAGAGAGAGAGAGAGAGAGAGAGAGAGAGAGAGAGAGAGAGGAGGGAGATGGATGGATGGATGGATGGATGGATGGATGGATGGATGGATGGATGGATGGATGGATGGATGGATGGATGAATGGATGGATGGATGGATGGATAGATGGATGGATGGATGGACGGACAGATGGATGATGGATGGATGGATGGATGGATGGATAGAGATGATGAAGAAGGAAAAAATGGAGGAGGGGGTCAAAGATGCAAGTGAATCATAAGGTGAAGGAGGGTGACATGCCTGGTCATAGGGGCTGTGGGGCAGGGCGTTGATGAGCGGACCAGAGGGCTGGTTGTTGGTGCGAATGACGCCGTCAGGGTAGCCCCATCTCAGCACGCCTGCCCACAGCAAGTCCATGCCGTACCAGGACATCAGGTCTGCAGGCATACAGGCAAAAATGGGACTCAGTCACAAAGGTAGCTGTCCCTACTGGACACAGAGTCTAAACAAGCCTGCAACATGACGATATTGACATAAGAAGAAATAAAGTGACCTTTTGAAGGAATTTTTACTGAAAGAAAGAAAGGAATAGAAAGACAATTGAGTAGACATCTCACCAATATCAGGCAATCAGACACTAATCACTGCAATATTTCAAACCCTCGCAAATCAAATATGAAGACTTTCAGTCAACGTCGACTTTCATTTCATATCTTGTGACACATACAAATGCCCACAGTAAGCAGCCAGTTTAATTAATGGCATAACCTATGAAGTGCAGCATGAAAAACAGTCAAACGGCAAAGGCAGAGCTCTGCTTGAATATGAGTGGCATCACCAACTGCAGCAATGAAGTCAGCGACCACATTCACAGTGTGGTGACAGCCAAGGAGGACACTACTGGGCATTCAAGCCTTTGACCTACAGGGCATACTTATCTAAATGACAGGAAACTTCTCAACAAACCCAAAATACAGCTATAAGTGTGCACTAAGCTACATAGCATTTCATTTCTGATTGCCCCTTCCATAAACTGAGCACTCTGTTACAAGCTGTTGTCTTCAAGTTGAACAAAAGGCAAGTCCAAAGCTTGATTCTAAGCTGTGAAGCGCTCCAACAGAGGTCAGTGGCACTACCAACCTCTCTCCTTGGCGTACAGCAGAATGACGGCAGCGTTGCGAGGCAGGCCGAAGATGTCGTTGTTGGGGAGGGGCACCAAGGAGGAGACGGGGTACCGGCACAACAGGGTGCGTCCCACCACTGGAAGGGGGTACTCCAGCGACCCCACGTAGTCCCCCCACACCAGTCCCAGCACGCTGGACACGGGGCTCCTCTGCAAGGCAAAGGTTTCATTTCAATTGTATGAGTTTATTCAGTTTCTATTCATGATACTCGGTAGCAAAGAGAAATAAACAAAAACAATTCATAGCACTGGGCACAGCAATGAGTTGCAATCCATGTTTTCCAAAAACCATACAACACCTGGGAGGGTACTTACTAAGAAAGCGTGAATTTACATGTACTTAATGAAAGGGGATGGATGGGGAAGACAGATTAGGTAAATGCAAATGCTTGACAACAGAACAACAATACATGACTTCAAGTGTGATTACAAAAGAATAGAATCCATTACACCACAACCATCACCTTGCAACTTGGGAGACACCTTGAACCGCAGGCATCAATAGCATTACAGGCAAGTTATCTTCCAAGCAAGTCTTTACCCTACACAAACACATTTACTTTAAGTTTTCACCAAAGATACCATGGTCAGTAAAGGAAAGCCTGTTGGTCAAATGAGCTGTCAAACAGCAGAGTTGGCCACACAGCTCACCACGTGGGTACGCTTGCGTTCCTCCCGCTCACTGCCAGGGCCCAGGATCTGTGACAGCATTGAGGGCTGGTTGGAGGACATTGGAGGGTGGGGACTACGGAACAGCTGCTTGGGTGTCTGGCCATAGGTACGGATCATTGTGATCAGTGCCTGGCGCTTGACTGGGTCCTTGATGGCAGTCACGTCCATCCCAAAGTATGTCTGCAGTGAGAAGTAGACATGGGGACTGCATGAGTCTACATGAAATACTTCATAGACTTACTTTGCTCACACACAATTTAAGTCAAAGATGATTCTTCTATATCAAACACCAATAAGACTTTTATCTCATTAATAAGCTCAGTACAGGGAGGAAAATACACAACCCTGAAATACACTGGAGGCAAAGCATTGACTTGGCATGATGACTTAGGCTGCAGATTTTCTCTAAGCTGTGATTCCAGTGGAGTTGTGGACTGGGAAGGAGAAGCAAAGGATAAATGACTTCAGTAGCTTTGGAAAGAGTGAGCAAGAGTTTTTGAAAGGGAGATGTCAAGTCTTTTAATATTCACTTTTTCAAAACAAAATCAAAAGCAATATGTCATACTGCCAAGTAAGAACATAAAGTCAACAAGGAATGACTCAAACCAGATCCATTGAGGAATGAAGGGAGCACACATTCACTGAGCTAGGAAAGAGGCACGAGATTCGGGCAGAGCAGCTCACAACCCTGACTCACTGAGGGGTGGAAGACATTGATGGCGCGGATGGCAGACTCCCCAGACTGCTTGAAGCCAAAGACCAGGTCGATCCAGGCTTGGAGACTCTGGGACACCAGGGGCGACTCCAGCGCCTGGCGGTGGACCAGGATGAAGAGACGCGCATTGCCCTGGGTCCATGGTGGCAGTCGCACGTCCCACACTGTCTCGCCTGACTGCCTCTGTCCAAAGTCAAAACCTGAAAAAAGCATTGCTGTCATGGCAGTGTGCTTATGTGGAAGGACTTCAAGCTTTAGTTCTGTCCTACCATCAGCCTGGTGCCACTTGTATCCAATGCCACTTATAATATCTTTCCTTGATACAGGTAGGTTGTGAGCTTGATACAGGTAGGTTGTGAGCTTGATACAGGTAGGTTGTGAGCTTGATACAGGTAGGTTGTGAGCTTGATATAGGTAGGTTGTGAGCTTGATACAGGTAGGTTGTGAGCTTGATACAGGTAGGTTGTGAGCTTGATACAGGTAAGTTGTGAGCTTGATACAGGTAAGTTGTGAGCTATTTGTTGAAAATCTTCTTTCCAGTGGATTCAACTGATACAGTGAGTGTTGAAATGAAAAATGACAGACAACTGATATAAGGCTAGATAAATAAGAATAGCAGTTACAAGATCTATTTGACTATTTGAGAAAACGATTACATTTCCCACATGTCTTCAAAACCATTAGACAAGCAAGACTGCAATTTGTCTTAATTACTTATTTTAGGAACAGCTAACAAACTGTACATTAGAAGTATTCAGGCAGCAAAAACACACAAATTGCTGCCACAACCTGTGAAATCATTAACATCCTCATGACATACTACAGGATGCACAGCAAAAACATCAAACATCATCCTTGGCATACCTTCATTGTTCTTGAGGAATTCAGGCAGGTAAAAGAATTCTGGAATAAGTTCCTTGACGTCAGTAGAGGACTCTGACGATGACAGCCGCCAGGATGTACTGAGACTGTGGAATGTCCTGTCAGGAATGTCAAAGTTGTTGTCTGCAACAACAAACACACAACTTGAACAAATTCACTGGATAAAGGTATGTACAAGATGCCAAAGTGAAAGCCAACGAGCGAGGTAAATAAAAATAATCCTAGTCTGACAAAAGCAACATTATTAACTTACGAGCGACAAAATGATTATCTTAGACACCAGAAGGCACTGGGTTTCTGCCTCAATCTCGTCCTATTGCCTCAAAACACAGTTTGGTACCAAAAACAAAAAACAAAGACAAAATCAGAAACTCCATAAGAGAAACATCAAGAAACTGTTTTAGAGTCTTTTCAATCTTCAGCCAGGGCAAAAGAGAACCAGTAATATTCTACAGAGGAGAATGGAGGATACAGGAGGGTTGAAGAAGGGGTGGGGCATTAAAGGTTCAAGGCAGATTATGAGAGGGCAGTGACAAGTAAGGGCAGTGACAAGTAAGGGCAGTGACAAAATAGGGCAGTGGCAAGAAAGGGCAGTGACAAGTAAGGGCAGTGACAAGTAAGGGCTGCGACAAGTAAGGGCAGTGACAAGTAAGGG
>JAWQFJ010002473.1:20000-48327 GCA_034096865.1 Theodoxus fluviatilis | reverse complement strand
CTTCCATGTATCATCCCTCCCTCCCTCCCTCCCTCCTTCATCTACCATTCATTCATCTACTACTCCATCCATCCTTTTCATCCTCCCTGTCAGACTGTCTCTGTCTGCCCCCAATCCACTGACCGTGGTGTTCTGGAAGGCCAGCAGGTGGGTTTTGCCTGACACCAGGAAGATCTCCAGCCCCACGTCCTGCAGGTTGTACCATCGCTTGTGCACCTCCTTGATGTCACAGTGTGGCCACGTCATGGACAACTGGTCCTTGTTGCCTAGCAACGCCTGAAACACAGCAATGCACTACAAAAAGAGACAAAAAAAGACACGAACGAAAGAATGAATGCATGAATGAATCGAGGTCTACAGCCTGTCAGCCTTTGTAGTCTGTTCAAGGCTGTTGACTACAGAATCACTAGAGCTTGTTGGAGTGAGAACAAGCCAAATCTCAATCTTCCTTGTTATTTGTCCTTTTATGAATCACATAGAGAAACACAGAGGGCCAATTCTTACCCTTAACTCACAGGGAGAAAAAGAAGAAAAAAGAGGACCTTGTTGTTTGTAACAAATAAAATGCAAACAAATACATGGATACTACAAGTCTTTATCCCCATAACTTTCAATCTTAGATTTTCACAAAACTTACATTGTCATGTAAAAAAGTACCCATCACAACTAATGGGGGCAAAAGCTTAATTTGGTATCCATCTGTTGACTAAAGAGAGATAAATCTGCAGACAAAACTTACCTGGGTGTAGTTGACATCAGTTATGGCCTCATCAGCAACAAAGAAGATGTACATCTCTCCTGAAATGACCCAAAAAACAATGTGAAAATCTGTTTCAGCAAAGGAAATAAACAAATACAAGATTGCTATCAGTGACACAAACTCTCTCTCTCTCTCTCTCTCTCTCTCTCTCTCTCTCTCTCTCTCTCTCTCTCTCTCTCTCTCTCTCTCTCATGCACACATGAAAGCACAGGCACACACACACACACACACAACACACACACAACACACACACACACACACATGCATGCACATACACATGCACAGGCACACACAAACGCACACACACACATGCACGTACACACCCATGCACACACACACACACACACACACACACACACACACACACACACACACACACACACACACGATTTGAGGCTGCTCTGCTAGCATTCAAAGCAAAACTTGATCTAGAGTCATTTATTGGAAGTTTCAATCTCGGGTGCTGGTATGCATGGAAAAGAGGTAATGTGATAAATCACATGCACTCACCAACAAGCAATTCTCCTTTGCTTTCACTGTTGGGGGAGACAGCTGTGCATCGGCTTGTCACTCTGAGAAAGAAAGCCACAGTCTCTGACAAACACAGTCATTGACAAACACAGTCATTGACAATCGCAGTCATTGACAAACACAGTCATTGACAAACACAGTCTCTGACAAACACAGTCATTGACAAACACAGTCTCTGACAAACACAGTCATTGACAAACACAGTCATTGACAAACACAGACTCTGACGAACACAGTCATTGACAAACACAGTCACTGACAAACACAGTCTCTGACAAACACAGTCATTGACAAACACCGTCTCTGACAAACACAGTCATTGACAAACACAGTCATTGACAAACACAGTCTCTGACAAACACAGTCATTGACAAACACAGTCACTGACAAACACAGTCTCTGACAAACACAGTCATTGACAAACACAGTCTCTGACAAACACAGTCATTGACAAACT
Source organism: Theodoxus fluviatilis (assembly GCA_034096865.1). Lineage (NCBI taxonomy): Eukaryota > Metazoa > Mollusca > Gastropoda > Cycloneritida > Neritidae > Theodoxus > Theodoxus fluviatilis. The sequence continues at coordinate 46,579 of JAWQFJ010002473.1, read as the reverse complement.
CAGTCATTGACAAATGAAGTTTGCACAGCATACATCAACAATCTGGTGTTTTTGAAAATGTCCACTTTCAGCATCATTTCAAGGATAAAACAAATTTCTTGTTGATGGCTCAGAAGAACACAGGGAACAAATATGCAACATACTATTGTTAACCAATTCATTGGGGGAAAAGAAGCAAAGAAAAGAGGGGGCAAAATGAGATTTAAGTCAGTCTTTATTTAATTTTCAGACTCACTGAATCTTCTCATTGGAGTAGAGGCGGTAGAGGAGGGCAGCCGAGTCAGACACGTGGTGATCATCTTCAAACAGGTAGATCAAGGGTGGGTCCAGCTTCTCAGCCTCTGTAATAGTCAGACCAAACGGAAAAATGCATTATTATGTATGGCAGTATGACAAAGCAGCAATAAAAGAGAAGATAATTAATGATAACTCTGCATCCAGCTAAGTGATAGTTTAACATAAAACAATTCTGAACTATTGAATTTGCACAATTCAAACCCCTACCCTGAAAGGGGAGGAAGAGGAAGAGGAAGAAGGAGGAGGAGGAGGAGGAGGAGGAGGAGGAGGAGGAGGAGGAGGGGGGGGGGGGAGGAGGAGGAGAGGGAGGAGGAGGAGGAGGAGAGGGAGGAGGAGGAGAGGGAGGAGAGGGAGGAGAGGGAGGAGGAGGAGGAGGAGGAGGATAGGAGGAGGAGGAGGAGGAGAAGGAGGAGGAGAGGAGGAGGAGGAGGAGGATAGGAGGAGGAGGAGGGGGATAGGAGGAGGAGGAAGAGAAGGAGGAGGAGGAGGAGGAGATGATAATGGCAAAGAAGAAAAACAGACCATGAGGGGGAGAAATAAGGCAAGACCTTAGTGAACAAAGCATGAAAAGGCATGCACGCACAACAGGGAGCAGAGCCGGGCAAGGCACATTCTCTCTCAAGGGAGATCACTAACCCAGCTTGGTGCGAGCACTGGGAGCAAGGAAACGCTGGGGTAGTCCCAGGTGGCAGCGCTGCAGACGTTTGCGCATGCGTTCCGGTCCCTCTGTGGGGTCCTGCTGCCAGCACTGGGGGTAGGAGGCCTGACAGTACCACACCGCCCTGGTGTACAAACACAGGTGTTGCATGCATAACTTGTCGGCATTAAGCAGTCAGCTCTGCAGACAGGCGGAACTCAAAATATGTGTAAAATGTTCTAGTCATTTCACTGAGATGATACAAGCATAAATATGCAGTGCATCTACATAGAGCCCATACTAGAGATTTCTTGATGGCCTCAAATATCTCCGTGAAAAATGATTATGTTGCTAAGAGTGTTTCCAATTCTATGTTATTAATTTTATGAGCAAGAGTACTTGACAAACAGAACGCCTGCAAATCTGTGAGCTTCACTATGAGGCAGCAGTCCACATCAATACTCACTCATCTTGAAGATGATCCTCCCCAAAAGCAAAATCACGACATTTTGAGTAGAAGCTGGCTGATAAAAAAATTCATCTCATGCCTTCCAAACATTATAACATTCGATGGAAATGCAAAGAAGGTCAATTTTATTCATCTGATGGAACCACTCTACTGACCTTTCATGAGTCAGGCCCTGCACCAGCTCCTGCCAGCTCTTCTTCAGCTGGATTTGTTCCGTCATGGACTTCTTGATGTGCTCCACCAGTGTCTGGCGGTGCTGGTTCTGCAGCTTGCTGATGGAGCGTGTCATCATCATCGCTTGCTCCTGCACCCTCCTCCTCAGCCCATCAAACCTCAGTTGCAGTCTGCAGACAGAAGCAAGGCACAGGCTCAATGCAGAATTGTAACAAATCTTATGCTCAGGTAGTCCTCATTCTGTAGATTGTAGTATCAATTTAACAAAAACCGTCACTAAAGATCTTTAACAGGCACAAAAGTGGAACATTTAAGACACAAAGAAATGAAGGAACACCTGCAGAAGTCCCCCTAGAAGCCTGAGGTCCTGTGAATCATGTCTCCTCCATGTGCCACCTGCAGAAGTCCCCCTAGAAGCCTGAGGTCCTGTGAATCATGTCTCCTCCATGTGCCACCTGCAGAAGTCCCCCTAGAAGCCTGAGGTCCTGTGAATCATGTCTCCTCCATGTGCCACCTGCAGAAGTCCCCCTAGAAGCCTGAGGTCCTGTGAATCATGTCTCCTCCATGTGCCACCTGCAGAAGTCCCCCTAGAAGTCTGAGGTCCTGTGAATCATGTCTCCTCCATGTGCCACCTGCAGAAGTCCACCTAGAAGCCTGAGGTCCTGTGAATCATGTCTCCTCCATGTGCCACCTGCAGAAGTGCCCCTAGAAGTCTGAGGTCCTGTGAATCATGTCTCCTCCATGTGCCACCTGCAGAAGTCCCCCTAGAAGCCTGAGGTCCTGTGAATCATGTCTCCTCCATGTGCCACCTGCAGAAGTCCCCCTAGAAGCCTGAGGTCCTGTGAATCATGTCTCCTCCATGTGCCACCTGCAGAAGTCCCCCTAGAAGCCTGAGGTCCTGTGAATCATGTCTCCTCCATGTGCCACCTGCAGAAGTCCCCCTAGAAGCCTGAGGTCCTGTGAATCATGTCTCCTCCATGTGCCACCTGCAGAAGTCCCCCTAGAAGCCTGAGGTCCTGTGAATCATGTCTCCTCCATGTGCCACCTGCAGAAGTCCCCCTAGAAGCCTGAGGTCCTGTGAATCATGTCTCCTCCATGTGCCACCTGCAGAAGTCCCCCTAGAAGTCTGAGGTCCTGTGAATCATGTCTCCTCCATGTGCCACCTGCAGAAGTCCCCCTAGAAGCCTGAGGTCCTGTGAATCATGTCTCCTCCATGTGCCACCTGCAGAAGTCCCCCTAGAAGCCTGAGGTCCTGTGAATCATGTCTCCTCCATGTGCCACCTGCAGAAGTCCCCCTAGAAGCCTGAGGTCCTGTGAATCATGTCTCCTCCATGTGCCACCTGCAGAAGTCCCCCTAGAAGCCTGAGGTCCTGTGAATCATGTCTCCTCCATGTGCCACCTGCAGAAGTCCCCCTAGAAGTCTGAGGTCCTGTGAATCATGTCTCCTCCATGTGCCACCTGCAGAAGTGCCCCTAGAAGTCTGAGGTCCTGTGAATCATGTCTCCTCCATGTGCCACCTGCAGAAGTCCCCCTAGAAGCCTGAGGTCCTGTGAATCATGTCTCCTCCATGTGCCACCTGCAGAAGTCCCCCTAGAAGCCTTAGGTCCTGTGAATCATGTCTCCTCCATGTGCCACCTGCAGAAGTGCCCCTAGAAGCCTGAGGTCCTGTGAATCATGTCTCCTCCATGTGCCACCTGCAGAAGTCCCCCTAGAAGCCTGAGGTCCTGTGAATCATGTCTCCTCCATGTGCCACCTGCAGAAGTCCCCCTAGAAGTCTGAGGTCCTGTGAATCATGTCTCCTCCATGTGCCACCTGCAGAAGTCCCCCTAGAAGCCTGAGGTCCTGTGAATCATGTCTCCTCCATGTGCCACCTGCAGAAGTCCCCCTAGAAGCCTGAGGTCCTGTGAATCATGTCTCCTCCATGTGCCACCTGCAGAAGTCCCCCTAGAAGCCTGAGGTCCTGTGAATCATGTCTCCTCCATGTGCCACCTGCAGAAGTCCCCCTAGAAGCCTGAGGTCCTGTGAATCATGTCTCCTCCATGTGCCACCTGCAGAAGTCCCCCTAGAAGCCTGAGGTCCTGTGAATCATGTCTCCTCCATGTGCCACCTGCAGAAGTCCCCCTAGAAGCCTGAGGTCCTGTGAATCATGTCTCCTCCATGTGCCACATGCAAAGTCATTGGCAGGGGATAGAATTTTCTGCTCTGCATCACCGGTCCTCTAAAATCAGCTGCCAGGGGCTTGGCACCAAGAGACAAAACTTAGAGACCTCAGAGGAGCCCTAAAGACATGTCTTTTACAACACGCAGGTCTCAGCACCTATTACGTCTGTGCTGTTGACCTTTGACTAGCTTGGTCAGTGTGGCTTTTTAGTGACATTCCATTGCCATGAGTAAAATCATGGCGACTCATTTGAGCAAACGCCATGGAGCAACCTTCAGACTAGGAATGTGTGCTATTAAATGTGTTATACTTACATCCTAGAAAAACACTTACCTGTCTGCTGCTGCCTGTTTCTTCAGCAGCCACATTTTCTTGTTTCGTGTCCACAGCGTGGACAGCCGAGTCTTCTCCTGCAACACAATACAAATGTGGTTCAACAGATCATGACAAAAGTTTCCATCTTCAATCATATATCAAGCATCAAGAAAACCTGTTAACAGCTGAACCTTTCAAGAAGTTATTTAGGAAAGGATTATAGAACACGAATGAGTTAAGTGGAAGGGCAATCATTTCTGCCTGATTTACATAGTTTAATAGTATTTTACCTCTATCTGCTGTCAAAAACATGCAGCTTTACTGGGGATTGTTCCCATTTAGACATTTTAAAGCCTGGAAGATACGTTTCTCTACCACAGTCACAGCAGGACACATCAACTGCAAGCTTTGGGACCTGCAGCATTCACTGCCCAAACCTGCCTACCCTGGCAAGAAACTGCTCCTCCTTGCAGGTGAAAATCTCCCCAAAAGAAACTGACAACCATTTATAATGTGAATGACAGAAACAACCCGTTACAGTCATCATTGCCTCATCCCTGTCCACTCTGAGACGTTGTCCTCCCATCTTTTCCTTTGTCTGCCTCTCCTCCTCCCTTCTTTTACTGTGCCTAGTAGCACAGTCTTGGCCAAACCTGACGATCGTGAGACGTGCCCATACCACTTTAGTTTGCGTCTTTTTACAGTGGTCAGTAGTTCTTCATGGGGCCCAATGGCTTCCCTGATTCTGTTTCGGACTTCCTCGTTTGTGATGCGGTCCTTGTAGGAGATGCAGAGGAGTCGTCGAAAGCATCTCATTTCCATGGCCTGTATCCTTCTCTCCAAGTCATCTGTTAGTGTCCATGACTCACAGGCATACAAAAATATGGACATGACCAGGGCGCGCATCAGTCTGATCTTTGAGCTGAAGACTATGTTCCTGTCCTTCCAGATGGTCTTGAGTTTTGTGTGTGTTGCTGTGGTCTGAGCAATTCTGGCGAGTATTTCAGGTTTGGATCCTGCATCTGTGACAATTGCTCCCAGGTATTTGAAGCTGTTGACGGTTTCCAGTTTCTTGCCACATACCTTGATGTCAGTGCTGATGCCGTTGGTGTTGTTGGTCATCAGTTTGGTCTTCTCTGCACTGATCTGCATGCCAAAATTTGTGGAGGTTGTGTCTAAGCGCTCCACTAAGTTCTCCAGCTCCTTTTCACTTCCGGCCAGGCCATCTATGTCGTCTGAAAAACGTAAGTTTGTGATTGTTCTGCCACCATTGCTGACTGTCCCCTCGTGGTCTTTTAGGGCGTCATTCATTATTCTTCCCAGGAAGATGTTGAAGAGATGGGAGAGAGCAAACAGCCTTGTCTCACTCCGACTGTGGTTCTGAACCAGTCCCCAATGCTGCTGTTGAAGTATACGGCACTTGTGACATTGTCATACAGGTGTTATATGACTCTGATCAGGTTGGCGTTGATGTTGTACAGCCTCATGGTAGCCCACAGTGCTGCATGCCATACCCTGTCGAAAGCCTTCTTAAAGTCCACGAAGACGTGGTAGAGGTTCTGTTTGTGTTGTAGGTACCTCTCGCACAATATCCTGAGGTTGAAGATCTGCTCCGTTGTACTGCGCCCTTGTCTGAAGCCTGCCTGTTCTTCAGCGACGATCTTCTCTGCTTGTGGCTTCAGTCTGTTCAGTAAGATCTTCAGCATGACTTTGCTTGGGTGGCTGATGAGGCTGATAGTTCTGTAGTTCTGGCATAGCTGTAAGTTGCCTTTCTTGGGGAGGGTGATGATGAAGGACTGCGTCCACGGTGTGGGCCACTCCCCCGTCTGCCAGATCTTGTTGCAGATGGTCAGTAAAGCATTGATCATCTTTTCCCCCCCTGCCTGCCCCAGCTCTCCTGGGATGTTGTCCACTCCTGCTGACTTCCCCTTCTTCAGCGATTTCATTGCTGTTTCCACTTGTACACGAAGGATGGGGTGGTCATTGTTATTGGTTGCTGGAGGGACATTCGGTACCTCTGGGTCTCCTGTGGTTCTGTAGTTGTAGAGTTCTGAGCAGTATTCTGTCCACCTCTTTAAGATGTCTAGTTCTTCCGTCAGACACTTTCCGTCCTTGTCTTGTATTGTGGTGGTTCGCCCTTGCTTTGTGCTGGTCAGATCTTTCACCAGCTGATAGTTTTTTTTGCTGTTGTTGTTCTTCAGGCTCTCATCAATGTCCTGACACTGTTCTTCAATCCAGTTCTCCTTGGCCTTTTTCATGCTTTTCTTGATTTCTTGGTTGACTGCTTTGTACTGCTTTGCACCTTCTGTGTCGTTCTTTTTCTTCTTCAGATCTCTCCGTTTGTCGCAAAGATCGAGTATATCGGTTGTGACCCGGGGCTTTTTGACTGAGCGGTGTTTGCCAAGGATCTCACTGGCCATTTCAGTCACCACTGTGTTGAAGGTGTCAATCAACGTGTCTATGTCTGTGTCGACAGCGTCTAGAATGGTAAGCGCTGCAAATTTCCCTCTAATCGTTGCTGGGAAGGCTTCTGCTACCTCCGGATCTTTCAGTCTTTCGAGGTCGAATTTGATTCTTGTGGGGCCCAGTGTGTTGGCTTTCTTCAGGTGCAGCTTGAAGGTCATTAGAACAAGCTCATGGTTGCTCCCAATGTCGGCCCCTGGAAAGCTCCGTGTCTTGGTTACGTTCACACTGGAGCGGAAGCGCTTTTTCACCATGATGTAGTCTATCTGGCTATGGTGTTCTCCACTGGGGCTGTGCCATTTGACTCTTCTTGATGGTTTGTGCGATCCAAACGTATTTGCCAGCATGAGGTCGTTATAACTGGTAAATTCCAAGAGCCTCAAGTCCCTCTCGTTGGACTTGGTGTTGCAGTGTTGTCCACATGTGCCTTTCCAGTTCTTGTAGGCATCTTCTCCTACTTTGGCATTCAGTCGCCTTGCACCTCAAGGATGTCTTTCTTTGGAGTCTGGTCTATGACTTCCTGCAGCTGTTCGTAGAAATCCTCTATGTCTTTGTCACTGTAGTCAGTTGTTGGAGCATACGCCTGTATGATGGTGATGTTGAAGGGGGTTGCCCTTAGGTGGATAGTGATCAGTCGGCTGGAGATTGGTCGGCATCCCATGACGCAATTCACTTTGTCCTTGTGAATGAGAAACCCAACGCCCTGCTCGTGTTTATCATCTCGACCACTGAAGTAGATATTGTGGCTTTCTTGAGTTGATGTCTCGCCAATGTTCTTCCATCGCATTTCACAGAGACCAAGGATGTTCCAGCGGTACCTGTTCATTTCATGTTCAAGTTCTTCTACTCTTCCTGCCTCTCTCAGTGTTCTAACATTCCAGGTGCCAATAGTGATGTTGTTTCTGGCACGGAGTTGACTGTTCGTCACACCAGTTGCACACTTTCCACCTCCGCCCTGATGTGCAGCAGAAGGCGCTGCCCTTGGTGACCCGAGCGACGGCAGATCCGGTATGGGTTGAACGTTTGTACTTGTCATTTGTGGTGTGTCTAGGGCAAGTGACGCATGGCGGAGCCCATCCTTCTCCATGCCTGACCACAGCCGATGTCCTCCCCCTCGGTGGCTCGCCTTGGTCACAAACACGTGGATTTGTTCCTTTGAGAAAGTTCACCCTGGCCGGTAACCTACATCGAGGAGGTCCTTCGGCCATTGGTGCCGGTCAGCACCTTAGCCTTCGGTTATCCCTAACCTATCCGCAAGGCAGCGGAAGACTCGTGGAGGGCGGGGACGTCTCTCTCCCCATACAGGTCCTAATGACCTGCCCACTGCCCACTGACAACCCAGAGCTTGTCAAAGTTGAGATATACTGGCATTAGAAAAAGTACTGGTTTGTTAGCATACAACTACATGTATTACTCATGGCAGTTCTGTCTACAGGTTTAGCGGTGCACTACTGCTGGTTCTTACCTCCTGCTGCTGGAGCTGCTGCTCAGGAGAGAGAGTGGCCTCCAGGGCGGGCACCGCGTGGCCGGACTGGCGGAGCAGGTTGACCAGCTTGCACCCAAACTCCCACACAGAGGGCGGCAGCCAGGACCGCCACTGAGACATCAGGTTGTACACGTGCTGGCCCAGCTCTGCCCCCTGTACACAGACATAGCATTTGCCCTGACTCAGTGTCTGGCTGGCAGCTCAGGCATCAAGCCACATGCCATCAGTTCTGATCTGTCTCCACTTACATGTGTAAACAGGGAATTACTGTTCCAGAAAAAAGAAGGAATGAAGGCATGATCTGTGTGTGTGTGCATGTGCATGTGTGAGAGAGGGCCTTTTTAAATTTCATATCGCATTTGGCATTTGTATGTGTGTGTGTGTGTGTGTGTGTGTGTGTGTGTGTGTGTGTGCATGTGCGTGTGTGTGTGTGTGTGCATGTGCGTGTGTGAGAGAGAGACTATTTAAATTTCATATCGTATTTGGCATTTGTGTGTGTGTGTGTGTGTGTGTGTGTGTGTGTGTGTGTGTGTGTGTGTGTGTGTGTGTGTGTGTGTGTGTGTGTGTGTGTGTGTGTAACATTTTGTATTTCATACTGTATTTGGCATTTGTATTTGTGTGTGTGTGCGTGTGTGTGTGTGTGCGTGTGCATGCGCATGTGTGCGCATGCGCATGTGTGTCTGTATGTGTGTTAGCAAGTGTGCATGCAAATTTTACAGCATGATCAATTAAATATAAAAGAAAATGATTTTAATACTGTGTGAATTACAATGTAATCTTAATAGCAACCATGGTGTGATTGTTTTTGTTGTACATCATTATTTATCATTCTATGTTATATCAACAGTAATTTTTTTCTCACTTCTCCAATGACACCAATAAACCAAAGCAATCATTGCAACCACAAATAACTTTAAGAAAGCAATCAACAAGCAAAGCCGAAGCAAAGTACAGAGCAAAGTCCACTGACCACTTGCTGGGTGGAGATGAGCAGCTTGACCACGTCGCGGCCTCGTGACTCCCCCATGACAAAGGACAGAGCGTAGTTTCTCATCTCCAGACTGCAGCAGGGCGACACCATGCACACAAACAGCCGTCCAAACTGAAATGAACCAGTCAACTGCTGTAGTAAGCTTTTGAACACAGTGCCAGTTTCTCCCTTAGTACAATAACGAGACTGAATATAAGGCAATCAAAATAGTTTTCTGTGTCATCTTCTGTGCAGCTATGTTTGATAAATTGGGAGTGCTACAAAATGCAAATAACATCTCTGAATCTTTGTCTGTGGAGCTATTGAGTGCTGTCAAAACACAAGTGCAGGAATGACCGTCCTGGTGCACTGTCTTGACTCGGTTTAATATTTTTTAACTTTAAGAAATTATAGAAAATGTTGTCTCTGTGGTGATGCGCCTTTAGCGTTATATGCAGTCAGCACTTGCTGACTACGCATTTTCAGAACGTTTTGAACGTGTTTTGGTTTTTTATCGTTCTGAAGCGGCTCGTGCAGAACGTTTGTTTTTTGTGCATAATTGGATTGTTAGCGGTCGGCATCACATATAAATAGGAGAGAGATTGATAAGGAAGATGGATAATAGGGACTAAGAACTGTTAATGTTAAGTCCGCTGGGTGGTTTTTAAAGGTTTTTTATTTGGATAATTGTTATTGTTTCTTCTTTTCATTTTCATTTGTATGTTCAGTTAGTAAGAGTTTTGTTTGAAAGATCTATGTCTATGTAATTGGCTACTTGTTTTTATGTCGGATTCGGTTTATGGTGTCTTTGTCTTTAAATGTGATTAGTGACTGAGGAAGGAATTTCCCTTATTATTTTTTTTACTGTCCGTTTGGGGGTCGAGCCACCTTCCACCTACCCGAACTGCGACATGCACAAACACAAATATCGTGCACTTTCAGCTTTACAGTCCATAACCTGCAAAGATTATCTGAGCTTAAAGACTGTACTGCAACAGAAGGCCTACCTGAGTTTAAAGGGGAGTATTGCAGTAGAATGCCTACCTGAGTTTATAGAGAACTGAGACAGAATGCCTACCTGAGTTTATAGAGAACTGAGAAAGAAGGCCTACCTGGGTTTACAGGGGAGTATAGAGAGAGAATGCCTACCTGAGTTTACAGGGGAGTATAGAGAGAGAAGGCCTACCTGAGTTTACAGGGGAGTATTGCAGTAGAATGCCTACCTGAGTTTACAGAGAACTGAGAGAGAATGCCTACCTGGGTTTACAGGGGAGTATAGAGAGAGAATGCCTACCTGAGTTTACAGGGGAGTATAGAGAGAGAAGGCCTACCTGAGTTTACAGGGGAGTATTGCAGTAGAATGCCTACCTGAGTTTATAGAGAACTGAGACAGAATGCCTACCTAAGTTTATAGAGAACTGAGAGAGAATGCCTACCTGAGTTTACAGGGGAGTATAGAGAGAGAAGGCCTACCTGAGTTTACAGGGGAGTATAGAGAGAGAAGGCCTACCTGAGTTTACAGGGGAATATAGAGAAAGAATGCCTACCTGGGTTTACAGGGGAGAATAGAGAGAGAATGCCTACCTGGGTTTACAGGGGAGAATAGAGAGAGAAGGCCTACCTGGGTTTACAGGGGAGTATAGAGAGAGAATGCCTACCTAAGTTTACAGAGAACTGAGAGAGAAGGCCTACCTGGGTTTACAGGGGAGTATTGCAGTAGAATGCCTACCTGAGTTTACAGGGGAGTATAGAGAGAGAATGCCTACCTAAGTTTACAGAGAACTGAGAGAGAATGCCTACCTGAGTTTACAGGGGAGTATAGAGAGAGAATGCCTACCTAAGTTTACAGAGAACTGAGAGAGAAGGCCTACCTGGGTTTACAGGGGAGTATTGCAGTAGAATGCCTACCTGAGTTTACAGGGGAGTATTGCAGTAGAATGCCTACCTGAGTTTATAGAGAACTGAGAAAGAAGGCCTACCTGGGTTTACAGGGGAGTATAGAGACAGAATGCCTACCTGAGTTTACAGGGGAGTATAGAGAGAGAAGGCCTACCTGAGTTTATAGAGAACTGAGAAAGAAGGCCTACCTAAGTTTATAGAGAACTGAGAAAGAAGGCCTACCTGGGTTTACAGGGGAGTATAGAGAGAGAATGCCTACCTGAGTTTACAGAGAACTGAGAGAGAAGGCCTACCTGAGTTCTGATTGTATCCTTGGCTTTGGTGAAGACAGGACTGGGCTGGGGTTTCCCCGCACCTCCCTTGTCCTGCAAACACAGTTTGGTCCAGTCCAGCACGCATAGTCAAACAACAAAGTGACTAATGAAAAAACTAATTACAAAATATACAAATAGGGTTTCAGAGTTTTCACTAGCCATGTCCTACAAGTAATCTGGATAATTTAAACTTTCTTACATTCTGATGATAAGTCAGCGATAAGAATTTTCTGCACAGGAGTTAGCAGTGCATACAAGTGTGTTAAAGGCCATTAAGATTTTTTTACCTCAAAAAACATTTGTAGATGTTGTAACGATGACTGCACTGGTGAAAACTGATTCACTAATGAACCACTACAGCACTACCCCTGAGTCAAAAACTCTTGTTTTCAGAGACTGTCACTCACCGTGGACATTTCCATAGCTCGGTACAGCACTACCCCTGAGTCAAAAACTCTTGTTTTCAGAGACTGTCACTCACCATGGACATTTCCATAGCTCGGTACAGCACTACCCCTGAGTCAAAAACTCTTGTTTTCAGAGACTGTCACTCACCGTGGACATCTCCATAGCTCGGTACAGCACAGAGAAGATCCAGATGAAGAAGCGGTCCTCCAGGGAGTGGCGCTGCTGACTGGTGGAGAAGTACTGGTCCATGGGGCGCTCCGTGGACGGCCGCTCCACACACTTGCGCTCTGGACAGAACACAGCGCCAGTCATGCCCTGAATGTTTCTGCACTTTTCAGTAGGGATAGTCAACACTGAGTGAGTATTTTAATTGTTATAATATGACCCTCAATGTAAGAGTGCTTTCTTTCCGACACTCTCTGCTTTAAGATCCTATTTTTATCATGAATGTCTGTGTGTGTGTGTGTGCGTTGTGTGAGAGAGAGAGAGAGGGGAGGGGGGGTGAGGTGAGGGGTGTGTGTTCAGAACACTGGAAAACACTGCCATTGTGTAACTTCCCCTATTAAAATGAGGGACAATGAATCAACAAAGACATGCAACCAAGAATTTGGCAGGCATGCACAGCTGCAAGAGACATCTAAAAGATGTGCAGGCAGGCAACCTTGCAACCACTCAGAAATCCCAACTCACCAATGAGAACGACAAGGTCGGTGGCAAGAGTGATGAATTTCTTGAAGCGGCTGATGAGCTCTGACTGGCTGATTTGGGCGTAGAAGAGTTTCTTGCCACGGCCCGACAGTTTCAGTTTGGCCTTGGAGGATGCCCAGCTTTCTCCTTGTCCACCCAGGCCAGGCATCCACACCTCGGCGTAGCTCCCGCTGTCCACCAGACCCATCAGTGATGGGCGCTCCATGCGAGACACGTAGGGCAAGTCTGCACAGAATAGTTGCTCCAGTGAATGGTTTAGTTAGCTAAGATTCTCATTCAAATATCAATCAAATGGCCTCAATAGCCTTGACTCTGATGAAAAAGCATTTTCAACAACAATTTCCTCATCTGGGACTTTTGTTTTTCAGGCAAAATTCCTTCCTCCAGAAAATAAAAAAGATTCTGCTCCGTTGTAGTGGACATCAGATCACATGATACTAAGAAAAACATTTTTGAAATCAAAGACTGACGATATAAAGTTAATGATCTTCAGGGTGGAGGGATAGGGATGAGATGGCAGCAATGTCAAAAGCAGCTAATTCCCTTTAAATCTGAGATTATTTTCAACCATCTCAGCTGGCTTTAAAAAAGTACAAATGGTAAATAATACCTTGCAAGAAAAAGAACCACGTAGTTGATCATTGCAGTACTAACCAAAAACCACGTGGCATCGGGAGAGAGAGGGAGACTGACCATAGCCTGAGTAGGAGTTGTGGGTCAGGCTGCCAAAGACGCTGTTCGGCTGCTGGCGGTAGTGGAGGGACTGCTGGTGCTGCTGCTCACACACCCGCTCTATGTACTCCAGCGTCTTGACCACCATGGCAAACTGCAGGGCCCGCAGTGTCTGCAGGCACTTGGGGTGGCACTCCTCTGTTGCCATGGAAACACAGGGGTCCCTCGTCAATGCCTGCTCTCTCCTTTCATCACAGAACTCAGTCACTGGTACTAGTTACAGCGATTTGGATTCAACTAATTCAGCAGGTAGTTCAGCTGCAAATGCTCATGCAAGCAGAGGCTTGATGGTTTATGACAACATGTAACCTGCACACGTTATGTGTTATGGTATTATATACAGCAGCCAAACAATCCCATTCATTCATCATCGACCTCCAGTACTGAATAATATATACAGACCTGCCAAATGCTACGCTTTAGGCGTAGCATGCTACGCTTTCGACATGCTTGCTACGCTGCTACGCTTGTCCATAAAAACTACGCTTTTCCCGCGTGCTTGAACTTTTGACCGCGATAGAGAATCCCCCCCCCCCCCCCCCCCCCCGCTTTCACGCCGCCAGTGCAGCTTATCGCGCTGCCTTCACAGCCTTATCTCCCCCCCCCCCCCCCCCCCCCCCCTCCCCCCGCTTTCACGCCACCGGGTCAGCTTATCACGCCAACCTCACAGCTTTATCTCTCCCCACCCCCCATACGCCTATTCCTTCAATGCTACTCCAAATAGCTCTGGATGCTACTCTTTGGCATGATGGTGGGTTGGCAGGTCTGTATATAGTACAGAGATCAATGAAGCTGCTGAGTGTAACAATTTGACTTGGATGAGAGAATGTGTGTACAAACATGTGTGAAGGTGCCTGTGTGTGTGTGTGTGTGTGTGTGTGTGTGTACGTGCATGCATGCATGTTTGTGTGTGAATATATGTGTGTGCGTGCACGTGTATGTGTGTGTGTTTGTGTGTGTATGTGTGTGTGTGTGTGTGCATGCGTGCATGTGTGTGTGCACATGCATATGTGCCTGTGCATGTACAAGTGTACAGCGTTGCACTAGCAGCCCTACATGTATATTCCAAGCCTGCAGTAGGTGTGACCTAGACAGCCTCACCTTCCCTGTACTCCTTGTCCTCCTGTGCCTTGAGCAGGTTGAACAAGTCTTCCATCTGGTGGTAGTGCACCTCTCCCATCCAGCTGCAGACAATAAACACGCAGAAATGCCATCACTGATGCAATCATCAAGGCAAAGATTTCTGTTTTCAAATAAACTATACTTATTAGCCATCAACACAAAATGCATTATGCTGATGGGAGTCCATAGGTACATTTTTTAACATATTGAAAAAGAAATCATCATGCTACATGTGTATGTTTCATCAAAATTTACTCCAGCAATACCAATGACATTGAAATGTGCCAGAACGCCCTAATTATTTGTACAGTAATGAAGCAAGTAATCATTCAAGTATTACAATGGCCAAGTCCAGCATTTCTCCATGTCGTTAACTCCAGCAGAACTGCTGCAGACCTGAATTCCTTGACAGCCACGATACACAGAATGCGTTGGATGTCCTCCAGTAGCATCTCATTTTCTGCCACGCCTTCCATGTCTGTGGACCTGCAACACGAATGCATGTTTGCTCAGTGACTGTGTGGCAGCTCTATCCAGGATTTTCACAAATACAAGCATGTGTGTGTGCATGCATGCACGTGTGTGTGTGGATGCATATGTGTGTGCATACATGTATAAGTGTAAACTTATACACCAAAAAGACATAGTACATATAATACAGAATGCATGGAGCATATTCAACTGTAACTAATTACAAAGGCAATTACAAGATTATTCACAAGAAAAAGAGGAGTTCAAGAAAGACACCAAAACCACATGCACTGCATGACACTCCAAGATGGCAACAAGAAGGGCAGGCTGACCGTTTCTCCATGTGGAGGATGGTGTGGGTCAGGTTAGAGAGTGCCTCAGGAAGTCCAAGGTCCAGCAGCACTGTGGTCAGCGTGTCAAAGTGATTCAGCATCTGTCCATGGAACGAGCATGGCCAGTTAGTGGACAGCTCTAAACTACCAAGAAACGACAGTCAAACACACAAAATTCCCCTAACACAAAAACCGTAAAACAGCCAAACAATATACTTGAGTTTATAGTGATCATAAAGATGTGCAAGTTCAACATGTGGAGCAGGACTGCGGACAAGGCTGATTTTTGTCCCCCTTTAGCATTTCATGATGAGCTCAAGATAATCAACAGCAAATATTCATTTTTTCCTTCAAGAAATAGTTGGAGCACTATTTTTTTTTTTTCTTTTAGAGACAAGCTTCTATTCATTTTAATAGTCAAGACTAATTGAATACCAATAGTGCTGAATACAGTGGCAGCTGCAAAGGCAGTGAGATGGAGTCTTTGGTGTTGTAAGAATGCATAGGTCCATGACACACAAGCTGTGTAGAGTGGCTACCTCTGCAAAGGCAACAAGATGGAATCTTTGGTGTTGTAAGAATGCATAGGTCCATGACACACATGCTGTGTAGATTGGCTACATCTGCAAAGTAAACGAGATGGAATCTTTGGTGTTGTAAGAATGCATAGGTCCATGACACACATGCTGTGTAGAGTGGCTACCTCTGCAAAGGCAACAAGATGGAATCTTTGGTGTTGTAAGAATGCATAGGTCCATGACACACATGCTGTGTAGGGCTACATCTGCAAAGTAAACGAGATGGAATCTTTGGTGTTGTAAGAATGCATAGGTCCATGACACACATGCTGTGTAGAGTGGCTACCTCTGCAAAGGCAACAAGATGGAATCTTTGGTGTTGTAAGAATGCATGGGTTCATGACACACATGCTGTGTAGAGTGGCTACCTCTGCAAAGGCAACAAGATGGAGTCTTTGGTGTTGTAAGAATGCATAGGTCCATGAAACACATGCTGTGTAGGGCTACATCTGCAAAGTAAATGAGATGGAGTCTTTGGTGTTGTAAGAATGCATAGGTCCATGACACACATGCTGTGTAGAGTGGCTACCTCTGCAAAGGCAACAAGATGGAATCTTTGGTGTTGTAAGAATGCATAGGTCCATGACACACATGCTGTGTAGAGTGGCTACCTCTGCTAAGGCAATGAGATGGAATCTTTGGTGTTGTAAGAATGCATAGGTCCATGACACACAAGCTGTGTAGAGTGGCTACCTCTGTAAAGGCAACAAGATGGAATCTTTGGTGTTGTAAGAATGCATAGGTCCATGACACACATGCTGTGTAGAGTGGCTACCTCTGCAAAGGCAACGAGATGGAATCTTTGGTGTTGTAAGAATGCATAGGTCCATGACACACATGCTGTGTAGAGTGGCTACCTCTGCAAAGGCAACAAGATGGAGTCTTTGGTGTTGTAAGAATGCATAGGTCCATGAAACACATGCTGTGTAGGGCTACATCTGCAAAGTAAACGAGATGGAGTCTTTGGTGTTGTAAGAATGCATAGGTCCATGACACACATGCTGTGTAGAGTGGCTACCTCTGCAAAGGCAACAAGATGGAATCTTTGGTGTTGTAAGAATGCATAGGTCCATGACACACATGCTGTGTAGAGTGGCTACCTCTGCAAAGGCAACAAGATGGAGTCTTTGGTGTTGTAAGAATGCATAGGTCCATGAAACACATGCTGTGTAGGGCTACATCTGCAAAGTAAACGAGATGGAGTCTTTGGTGTTGTAAGAATGCATAGGTCCATGACACACATGCTGTGTAGAGTGGCTACCTCTGCAAAGGCAACAAGATGGAGTCTTTGGTGTTGTAAGAATGCATAGGTCCATGACACACATGCTGTGTAGAGTGGCTACCTCTGCAAAGGCAATGAGATGGAATCTTTGGTGTTGCAAGAATGCATAGGTCCATGACACACATGCTGTGTAGAGTGGCTACCTCTGTAAAGGCAACAAGATGGAATCTTTGGTGTTGTAAGAATGCATAGGTCCATGACACACATGCTGTGTAGAGTGGCTACCTCTGCAAAGGCAACAAGATGGAGTCTTTGGTGTTGTAAGAATGCATAGGTCCATGACACACATGCTGTGTAGAGTGGCTACCTCTGCAAAGGCAACAAGATGGAATCTTTGGTGTTGTAAGAATGCATAGGTCCATGACACACATGCTGTGTAGAGTGGCTACCTCTGCAAAGGCAATGAGATGGAATCTTTGGTGTTGTAAGAATGCATAGGTCCATGACACACATGCTGTGTAGAGTGGCTACCTCTGCAAAGGCAACAAGATGGAGTCTTTGGTGTTGTAAGAATGCATAGGTCCATGACACACATGCTGTGTAGAGTGGCTACCTCTGCAAAGGCAACAAGATGGAATCTTTGGTGTTGTAAGAATGCATAGGTCCATGACACACATGCTGTGTAGAGTGGCTACCTCTGCAAAGGCAACAAGATGGAGTCTTTGGTGTTGTAAGAATGCATAGGTCCATGACACACATGCTGTGTAGAGTGGCTACCTCTGCAAAGGCAACAAGATGGAATCTTTGGTGTTGTAAGAATGCATAGGTCCATGACACACATGCTGTGTAGAGTGGCTACCTCTGCAAAGGCAACAAGATGGAGTCTTTGGTGTTGTAAGAATGCATAGGTCCATGACACACATGCTGTGTAGAGTGGCTACCTCTGCAAAGGCAACGAGATGGAATCTTTGGTGTTGTAAGAATGCATAGGTCCATGACACACATGCTGTGTAGAGTGGCTACCTCTGCAAAGGCAACAAGATGGAATCTTTGGTGTTGTAAGAATGCATAGGTCCATGACACACATGCTGTGTAGAGTGGCTACCTCTGCAAAGGCAACGAGATGGAGTCTTTGGTGTTGTAAGAATGCATAGGTCCATGACACACATGCTGTGTAGAGTGGCTACCTCTGCAAAGGCAACGAGATGGAATCTTTGGTGTTGTAAGAATGCATAGGTCCATGACACACATGCTGTGTAGAGTGGCTACCTCTGCAAAGGCAACAAGATGGAATCTTTGGTGTTGTAAGAATGCATAGGTCCATGACACACATGCTGTGTAGAGTGGCTACCTCTGCAAAGGCAACGAGATGGAATCTTTGGTGTTGTAAGAATGCATAGGTCCATGACACACATGCTGTGTAGAGTGGCTACCTCTGCAAAGGCAACGAGATGGAATCTTTGGTGTTGTAAGAATGCATAGGTCCATGACACACATGCTGTGTAGAGTGGCTACCTCTGCAAAGGCAACAAGATGGAATCTTTGGTGTTGTAAGAATGCATAGGTCCATGACACACATGCTGTGTAGAGTGGCTACCTCTGCAAAGGCAACAAGATGGAATCTTTGGTGTTGTAAGAATGCATAGGTCCATGACACACATGCTGTGTAGAGTGGCTACCTCTGCAAAGGCAACAAGATGGAATCTTTGGTGTTGTAAGAATGCATAGGTCCATGACACACATGCTGTGTAGAGTGGCTACCTCTGCAAAGGCAACAAGATGGAATCTTTGGTGTTGTAAGAATGCATAGGTCCATGACACACATGCTGTGTAGAGTGGCTACCTCTGCAAAGGCAACAAGATGGAGTCTTTGGTGTTGTAAGAATGCATAGGTCCATGACACACATGCTGTGTAGAGTGGCTACCTCTGCAAAGGCAACAAGATGGAGTCTTTGGTGTTGTAAGAATGCATAGGTCCATGACACACATGCTGTGTAGAGTGGCTACCTCTGCAAAGGCAACGAGATGGAATCTTTGGTGTTGTAAGAATGCATAGGTCCATGACACACATGCTGTGTAGAGTGGCTACCTCTGCAAAGGCAACGAGATGGAATCTTTGGTGTTGTAAGAATGCATAGGTCCATGACACACATGCTGTGTAGAGTGGCTACCTCTGCAAAGGCAACAAGATGGAATCTTTGGTGTTGTAAGAATGCATAGGTCCATGACACACATGCTGTGTAGAGTGGCTACCTCTGCAAAGGCAACAAGATGGAGTCTTTGGTGTTGTAAGAATGCATAGGTCCATGACACACATGCTGTGTAGAGTGGCTACCTCTGCAAAGGCAACGAGATGGAATCTTTGGTGTTGTAAGAATGCATAGGTCCATGACACACATGCTGTGTAGAGTGGCTACCTCTGCAAAGGCAACGAGATGGAATCTTTGGTGTTGTAAGAATGCATAGGTCCATGACACACATGCTGTGTAGAGTGGCTACCTCTGCAAAGGCAACAAGATGGAATCTTTGGTGTTGTAAGAATGCATAGGTCCATGACACACATGCTGTGTAGAGTGGCTACCTCTGCAAAGGCAACGAGATGGAATCTTTGGTGTTGTAAGAATGCATAGGTCCATGACACACATGCTGTGTAGAGTGGCTACCTCTGCAAAGGCAACAAGATGGAATCTTTGGTGTTGTAAGAATGCATAGGTCCATGACACACATGCTGTGTAGAGTGGCTACCTCTGCAAAGGCAACAAGATGGAATCTTTGGTGTTGTAAGAATGCATAGGTCCATGACACACATGCTGTGTAGAGTGGCTACCTCTGCAAAGGCAACAAGATGGAATCTTTGGTGTTGTAAGAATGCATAGGTCCATGACACACATGCTGTGTAGAGTGGCTACCTCTGCAAAGGCAACAAGATGGAGTCTTTGGTGTTGTAAGAATGCATAGGTCCATGACACACATGCTGTGTAGAGTGGCTACCTCTGCAAAGGCAACAAGATGGAATCTTTGGTGTTGTAAGAATGCATAGGTCCATGACACACATGCTGTGTAGAGTGGCTACCTCTGCAAAGGCAACAAGATGGAATCTTTGGTGTTGTAAGAATGCATAGGTCCATGACACACATGCTGTGTAGAGTGGCTACCTCTGCAAAGGCAACAAGATGGAATCTTTGGTGTTGTAAGAATGCATAGGTCCATGACACACATGCTGTGTAGAGTGGCTACCTCTGCAAAGGCAACAAGATGGAGTCTTTGGTGTTGTAAGAATGCATAGGTCCATGACACACATGCTGTGTAGAGTGGCTACCTCTGCAAAGGCAACAAGATGGAGTCTTTGGTGTTGTAAGAATGCATAGGTCCATGACACACATGCTGTGTAGAGTGGCTACCTCTGCAAAGGCAACGAGATGGAATCTTTGGTGTTGTAAGAATGCATAGGTCCATGACACACATGCTGTGTAGAGTGGCTACCTCTGCAAAGGCAACGAGATGGAATCTTTGGTGTTGTAAGAATGCATAGGTCCATGACACACATGCTGTGTAGAGTGGCTACCTCTGCAAAGGCAACGAGATGGAATCTTTGGTGTTGTAAGAATGCATAGGTCCATGACACACATGCTGTGTAGAGTGGCTACCTCTGCAAAGGCAACAAGATGGAATCTTTGGTGTTGTAAGAATGCATAGGTCCATGACACACATGCTGTGTAGAGTGGCTACCTCTGCAAAGGCAACGAGATGGAATCTTTGGTGTTGTAAGAATGCATAGGTCCATGACACACATGCTGTGTAGAGTGGCTACCTCTGCAAAGGCAACGAGATGGAATCTTTGGTGTTGTAAGAATGCATAGGTCCATGACACACATGCTGTGTAGAGTGGCTACCTCTGCAAAGGCAACAAGATGGAGTCTTTGGTGTTGTAAGAATGCATAGGTCCATGACACACATGCTGTGTAGAGTGGCTACCTCTGCAAAGGCAACAAGATGGAATCTTTGGTGTTGTAAGAATGCATAGGTCCATGACACACATGCTGTGTAGAGTGGCTACCTCTGCAAAGGCAACAAGATGGAGTCTTTGGTGTTGTAAGAATGCATAGGTCCATGACACACATGCTGTGTAGAGTGGCTACCTCTGCAAAGGCAACAAGATGGAATCTTTGGTGTTGTAAGAATGCATAGGTCCATGACACACATGCTGTGTAGAGTGGCTACCTCTGCAAAGGCAACAAGATGGAGTCTTTGGTGTTGTAAGAATGCATAGGTCCATGACACACATGCTGTGTAGAGTGGCTACCTCTGCAAAGGCAACAAGATGGAGTCTTTGGTGTTGTAAGAATGCATAGGTCCATGACACACATGCTGTGTAGAGTGGCTACCTCTGCAAAGGCAACAAGATGGAGTCTTTGGTGTTGTAAGAATGCATAGGTCCATGACACACATGCTGTGTAGAGTGGCTACCTCTGCAAAGGCAACAAGATGGAATCTTTGGTGTTGTAAGAATGCATAGGTCCATGACACACATGCTGTGTAGAGTGGCTACCTCTGCAAAGGCAACAAGATGGAGTCTTTGGTGTTGTAAGAATGCATAGGTCCATGACACACATGCTGTGTAGAGTGGCTACCTCTGCAAAGGCAACAAGATGGAGTCTTTGGTGTTGTAAGAATGCATAGGTCCATGACACACATGCTGTGTAGAGTGGCTACCTCTGCAAAGGCAACGAGATGGAATCTTTGGTGTTGTAAGAATGCATAGGTCCATGACACACATGCTGTGTAGAGTGGCTACCTCTGCAAAGGCAACGAGATGGAATCTTTGGTGTTGTAAGAATGCATAGGTCCATGACACACATGCTGTGTAGAGTGGCTACCTCTGCAAAGGCAACAAGATGGAATCTTTGGTGTTGTAAGAATGCATAGGTCCATGACACACATGCTGTGTAGAGTGGCTACCTCTGCAAAGGCAACGAGATGGAATCTTTGGTGTTGTAAGAATGCATAGGTCCATGACACACATGCTGTGTAGAGTGGCTACCTCTGCAAAGGCAACAAGATGGAATCTTTGGTGTTGTAAGAATGCATAGGTCCATGACACACATGCTGTGTAGAGTGGCTACCTCTGCAAAGGCAACGAGATGGAGTCTTTGGTGTTGTAAGAATGCATAGGTCCATGACACACATGCTGTGTAGAGTGGCTACCTCTGTAAAGGCAACAAGATGGAATCTTTGGTGTTGTAAGAATGCATAGGTCCATGACACACATGCTGTGTAGAGTGGCTACCTCTGCAAAGGCAACAAGATGGAGTCTTTGGTGTTGTAAGAATGCATAGGTCCATGACACACATGCTGTGTAGAGTGGCTACCTCTGCAAAGGCAACAAGATGGAATCTTTGGTGTTGTAAGAATGCATAGGTCCATGACACACATGCTGTGTAGAGTGGCTACCTCTGCAAAGGCAACAAGATGGAGTCTTTGGTGTTGTAAGAATGCATAGGTCCATGACACACATGCTGTGTAGAGTGGCTACCTCTGCAAAGGCAACAAGATGGAGTCTTTGGTGTTGTAAGAATGCATAGGTCCATGACACACATGCTGTGTAGAGTGGCTACCTCTGCAAAGGCAACAAGATGGAATCTTTGGTGTTGTAAGAATGCATAGGTCCATGACACACATGCTGTGTAGAGTGGCTACCTCTGCAAAGGCAATGAGATGGAATCTTTGGTGTTGTAAGAATGCATAGGTCCATGACACACATGCTGTGTAGAGTGGCTACCTCTGCAAAGGCAACAAGATGGAGTCTTTGGTGTTGTAAGAATGCATAGGTCCATGACACACATGCTGTGTAGAGTGGCTACCTCTGCAAAGGCAACAAGATGGAGTCTTTGGTGTTGTAAGAATGCATAGGTCCGTGACACACATGCTGTGTAGGGCTACATCTGCAAAGTAAACGAGATGGAATCTTTGGTGTTGTAAGAATGCATAGGTCCATGACACACATGCTGTGTAGAGTGGCTACCTCTGCAAAGGCAACGAGATGGAATCTTTGGTGTTGTAAGAATGCATGGGTCCATGACACACATGCTGTGTAGAGTGGCTACCTCTGCAAAGGCAACGAGATGGAATCTTTGGTGTAAAAATGCATGGGTCCATGACACACATGCTGTGTAGAGTGGCTACCTCTGCAAAGGCAACAAGATGGAATCTTTGGTGTTGTAAGAATGCATAGGTCCATGACACACATGCTGTGTAGAGTGGCTACCTCTGCCAGGAAGTCCAGGCTGTTGTGACAGAGGGCAAGGTCGTGGGTGGTCCTCTGTACAAGGGAGAGCACCACGGCAAAAGCAGCATACTGCAGGGGGGACAACTCTCCAATGTCAGACAGCCTGGTCCTGTAAAGTGGCAAATTGAGCAAAGAGTGTACAAAAATGAAATGGTAAAGAATTCTGAACAATTCACAGTGAGCACAACAATGCTGCTAATGCTTTTGTTCCTCTTATTGCAACACATTAATACACTAAGCATTTTTCTCTTGGACATGAATCATCTTCCACTCACCATATTCTCATCATTTAAAATGCTAAAACACATGAGCAGGAAATGGTCATGTGTACATGTAAGGAAAGTGGCCTTCAACAATGACAAAATCCTGGTCCTTCCTTGTTATACCTGGCTTGGAACGAGAAGGGTCGGGCCAGGATGAGAGAGAAGGTTGCCTCCAGCTGGTCTGCTGTGGTGATGTGTGGATGGAACTGTGCTGCCAAGAGCTGGAAGCCCTCTGCCTTCAGGAAGTCAGTCACGGCCGTCTCCGGCGCCTGCTGCAGGTACACTCTCAGCAGCTGTGGGACAAAGCGGCAATGTCAGGATGACAGACTATCATAACAAGAGAAATGTTCAACAATAAGTTCACATGTTCAGATTCCATTAGAAGGCATAACCCAACTCCTCATTATCTCTGAAGTATTTCAAAAGGCTAGATGGAAATATTAGTGTCTAATGTATTCCATCTAACTGACTTCATTCAGCCTGAAACAAATGAAGAGGAAGCACAGGAGGAACACCGCCAGGAAAAGGGCTGCAGGAGCTGGCAAAGACCAGGCAAGGCCTTACCTTGATGAGGGAGGTGGTCATGGAGACTGAGGCGTCCTGACACAGCACTATGAGGCAGGCGGGACTGACCACCTTGCCCAGCACGGAAGATAAAAGCTCCTCTGACATCTCACCCAGTGCCTGGCCCAGGTATTCCACCAGGCCTGCATTGACAGTGTGGGTAGACAGGTAATGAAGACAAAGACAACATGACACTGGCTATGCTGGTACACTGCCTGGCCCAGGTATTCCACCAGGCCTGCATTGACAGTGTGGATAGACAGGTAATGAAGACAAAGACAACATGACACTGGCTATGCTGGTACACTGCAAGTACAGGTGTGCCATGCACACAGCTACAGGCACACATTCTGACACTACAGGCACACATTCTGACACTACAGGCACACATTCTGACACTACAGGCACACATCCTGACACTACAGGCACACATTCTGACACTACAGACACGCATTCTGACACTACAGGCACACATTCTGACACTACACGCACACATTCTGACACTACAGGCACACATCCTGACACTACAGGCACACATTCTGACACTACAGGCACACATTTGGACACTACAGGCACACATTCTGACACTACAGGCACACATTCTGACACTACAGGCACACATTCTGACACTACAGGCACACATTCTGACACTACAGGCACACATTCTGACACTACAGGCACACATTCCGACACTACAGGCACACATTCTGACACTACAGGCACACATTCTGACACTACAGGCACACATTCTGACACTACAGGCACACATTCTGACACTACAGGCACACATTCTGACACTACAGGCACACATTCTGACACTACAGGCACACATTCTGACACTACAGGCACACATTCTGACACTACAGGCACACATTCCGACACTACACGCACACATTCTGACACTACAGGCACACATTCTGACACTACAGGCACACATTCTGACACTACAGGCACACATTCTGACACTACAGGCACACATTCTGACACTACAGGCACACATTCCGACACTACAGGCACACATTCTGACACTACAGACACACATTCTGACACTACAGGCACACATTCTGACACTACAGGCACACATTCTGACACTACAGGCACACATTCTGACACTACAGGCACACATTCTGACACTACAGGCACACATTCTGACACTACAGACACACATTCTGACACTACAGGCACACATTCTGACACTACAGGCACACATTCTGACACTACAGACACACATTCTGACACTACAGGCACACATTCTGACACTACAGGCACACATTCTGACACTACAGGCACACATTCTGACACTACAGGCACACATTCTGACACTACAGGCACACATTCTGACACTACAGGCACACATTCTGACACTACAGACACACATTCTGACACTACAGACACACATTCTGACACTACAGGCACACATTCTGACACTACAGGCACACAT
The DNA here is from genome assembly GCA_034096865.1 of Theodoxus fluviatilis. NCBI lineage: Eukaryota > Metazoa > Mollusca > Gastropoda > Cycloneritida > Neritidae > Theodoxus > Theodoxus fluviatilis. The sequence continues at coordinate 21,267 of JAWQFJ010002473.1, read as the reverse complement.
TCTGACACTACAGGCACACATTCTGACACTACAGGCACACATTCTGACACTACAGGCACACATTCTGACACTACAGGCACACATTCTGACACTACAGCACACATTCTGACACTACAGTCACACATTCTGACACTACAGGCACACATTCTGACACTACAGGCACACATTCTGACACTACAGGCACACATTCTGACACTACAGGCACACATTCTGACACTACAGGCACACATTCTGACACTACAGGCACACATTCTGACACTACAGGCACACATTCTGACACTACAGGCACACATTCTGACACTACAGGCACACATTCTGACACTACAGGCACACATTCTGACACTACAGGCACACATTCTGACACTACAGGCACACATTCCGACACTACAGGCACACATTCTGACACTACAGGCACACATTCTGACACTACAGGCACACATTCTGACACTACATGCACACATTCTGACACTACAGACACACATTCTGACACTACAGACACACATTCTGACACTACAGGCACACATTCTGACACTACAGACACACATTCTGACACTACAGGCACACATTCTGACACTACAGACACACATTCTGACACTACAGGCACACATTCTGACACTACAGGCACACATTCTGACACTACAGGCACACATTCTGACACTACAGGCACACATTCTGACACTACAGGCACACATTCTGACACTACAGGCACACATTCTGACACTACAGGCACACATTCTGACACTACAGGCACACATTCTGACACTACAGGCACACATTCTGACACTACAGGCACACATTCTGACACTACAGGCACACATTCTGACACTACAGACACACATTCTGACACTACAGGCACACATTCTGACACTACAGGCACACATTCTGACACTACAGGCACACATTCTGACACTACAGGCACACATTCTGACACTACAGGCACACATTCTGACACTACAGGCACACATTCTGACACTACAGGCACACATTCTGACACTACAGGCACACATTCTGACACTACAGGCACACATTCTGACACTACAGGCACACATTCTGACACTACAGGCACACATTCTGACACTACAGGCACACATTCTGACACTACAGGCACACATTCTGACACTACAGGCACACATTCTGACACTACAGGCACACATTCTGACACTACAGGCACACATTCTGACACTACAGACACACATTCTGACACTACAGGCACACATTCTGACACTACAGGCACACATTCCGACACTACAGGCACACATTCTGACAC
>JAWQFJ010002473.1:10000-17500 GCA_034096865.1 Theodoxus fluviatilis | reverse complement strand
AAAGGAGGGAGAGGCCATCATCAGGTTTAGGCAGGTTGGTGTGTTCCACCTCGGGGTCCATGTTCTGGTAGCATTCACTGTCCCCCATGGAGGACTGGGAGGGGGAGGTCCCCACCTCATCAGACACACTGTCACCCCTCTGCCCCACCCTCCTAGGGGGCACCGACCCCTGAGAAACGGGGGAGGCCTGGCTGATTTTGTCCAGAGGCGTTTCCTCTGTGGGCGTGGCTGATATGGTGTCACAGCTCTTCAGGGAGGTGGTGGTCACGGAACTCTGTCAATGCAACAATAAGTCTTTGAACAGTAAAGGTCACTGTACTCAAGTATGCTGCTTCAGTCCTTTCAGCAGTGAAATGGGCACTTCTTCAATCTGTTTTCATTGATAAAATACTGCAGCACATTATCATCATTACTTATTACAATGAGCTCTGTAAAAGTACATGCACACGTATTCCTGGGAAAATAAAAACAACAAGAAGGGCAAAGCCCCATACGACTCAAATGCTTGACCTTGACCTTTACATGACCTTGACCTTCAGGTGACCTTCAAGGTCAACCAACTAAACCTAGCAATGACATCATACACTAAGAACTGCTTTACACATTTTCCCTACAAAATACATGTGACCTTGACCCAAGGTCAAGGTCATCCAAGGTCATGCAACACAAAGCTGTTAATTCAAGACATAGGAAGCACAATGGTGCTTATTGACACTTTCTACCGTGAGATATGGCCACTTGACCTTGATGATATGTGACCAAATGTGTCTCATGATAAAAGTATAACATGTTCCCCACATAATTATTAAGTTTGAAACAGTTATCTTCCATAGTTCAGGGTCAAGGTCACTTCAAAATATGTATACAATCCAACTTTAAAGAGCTCTTGTGGCCTTGACCTTGAAGCAAGGTCAATCAAACTGGTATCAAAAGATAGGGATTACTTTGTCCGATATACCATACATAGGTCAGGTATCCAATCTCAAAAACGTCAGAGAAAATTGGGAAAATGTGAAAAATGGCTGATTTTTTACATTTACGGCTCCTGCGACCTTGACCTTGAAGCAAGGTCAAGTCACTATGTATGTTTTTGTACGTCTTGTCATCCTACACCATCATGCCAAATTGGGTGTTGATAGACTTAATAGTCACCGAGAAAAATCCAACGTTAAATTTTGTTTACGGACGACAGGACACCCAGCAGCCCAGCCACCCGGACGGCCGCCAGGACAGCCGCTCGGACGCCCAGACGGCCGACACTGGTGACCTAGTATGAAAGTATAACATGTGTACTACAATCTTATGAAGTTTGGAAGAGTTATCTTCCATAGTTCAGGGTCAAGGTCACTTCAAAATATGTATACAATTCAACTTTAAAGACCTCCTGTGACCTTGACCTTGAAGCAAGGTCAATCAAACTGGTATCAAAAGATAGGGACTACTTTGCCCTATATACCATATATAGGTCAGGTATCCAATCTCAAAAACTTCAGAGAAAATTGGGAAAATGTGAAAAATGGCTGTTTTTTAGACAATATTTACGGCCCCTGCGACCTTGACCTTGAAGCAAAGTCAAGTCACTATGTATGTTTTTGTACGCCTTGTCATCCTACACCATCATGCCAAATTGGGTGTTGATAGACTTAATAGTCTCCGAGAAAACTCCAACGTTAAAGTTTTTTACAGACGCACGAACGCACGGACGGACGAAAAGGGTGAGTACATAGACTCACTTTTGCTTCGCATGTGAGTCAAAAATGGAAAGTAAAGAAGAAAATAATTTAAAGAGGGAGGGAGAGGTGGAGGATGTGATAGAAAGAAAGGAGGATGACAACAAAGGCAGCACAAGAGGAATGGGGAGAGTGAGGTGAGAGAGAAAAAGAACGAAGACGGGAGATGATAGAGAAGGATGGAGGTAGAGAAAATGAGAAGGTGGGAGAAAAGAAAAGGTAGTTGAGATGAGGATGAGGAGATGCATGAGGAACAGAACAATACTGACATACTATGATAATGGTGATGATGATGATGATGATGATGATGATGATGATGATGATGATGATGATGATGATGATGATGATGATGATGATGATGATGATGATGATGATGATGAAGACAATGATGATGATGATGATAATGCCACTGCTGCTGCTGATAAGAATAATAACTATGATGATGACCTATGATGGAGATGACAACAAAAATGTCGGCAACACAAATGATAATGACCAAGGATATCAAAGAGAAGGCAGAAGAGAAGGAAAGAAAGAGTATCAAAGCAGACACAAGGCAGATGGTGGACATGAAAGGAGCAACAAACAACAACAAGACGACTGACAACACTGTGCTGCAGTGCAAAGAGCATATGACATCCCAAGCCACTAGCAAGTGAGTGGAGCTAGCTCAGGGACCACTTGACAATGCTACAAACAAATCCATCCCATCCACACAGCAACACACACTTACTGGCATTGAAGGAGGGGGCTCAGTCTGCTGAGGACTGTTATTTTCCATGACCTTGGGGCAGGACTCTGAGCTGCCAAGCAGTGGAAACATTTTGCGGATGGTCTGCCTCCCATTCTTCTCCTCCCCTGCCTTCCCTGCCTCCTCCTCTGAGCTGGAAGTGCAGTGCTGTAGAGGGGACGCACTGCTCCCGTGGTCCGTGCGGAGGTTTGGGCTGTGGATGTCTTCCATGGAGCCAGGGCTGATGTCCAGGTCTGCCATCTGGCCCGAGTCCGAACGGGTCATGGTCTGGAGCAAGTTCCTCCTCTGGGAGGCCGGGGTGGAGACATCCGATGCCTGGCTGTTCCAACCTTCATGAAATGCAGGAACATAATTTTACAGAGAGATTACTGAGGACAAAAGAACATATAATTGTGACTCTTGAGCTGTGAACAAGTGTTGGAAAATGTCACAAGGGACCAGATGGGCAGAAGATTTTTTCCAAATGTTGCAATATCTTCAGGAAGGGGGTATAGTCATTTCACTCCTCTAATGAATTAAAGTTCTTTTTGCAGTCATCATTCAGTCTTTTTCTTGCAGTTATTCACAACTTTAGGAACTCAAATTTATGAAAGCTTCAATACAAATGATTAACGACAATATGTACTAACTCCACAAATGAACTGATAAGCATGTTCATATCTCTGCCGCTATTCACCATCTCCACTTCTGAATATTAACTCACTCTCTCTCTCTCTCTCTCTCTCTCTCTCTCTCTCTCTCTCTCTCTCTCTCTCTCTCTCTCTCTCTCTCTCTCTCTCTCTCTCTCTCTCTCTCATTTCATGCAATAAATTCAAACTGCAATATACCTTTTTCTCTCTGTAAAACTTGGCAAAAGAGTCAGCCAAATTACACTTCAAGCCAAAGAAAGCCAGGATGGAAAAATCACTGCATGCACCTTAAAGCACTATATATTGTTGCACATGTGAATGAGAACTTTATCTACCAGTGTCACTGTCCCCTGTGGTGTTGGAGGAGGGGCCCTGCACAGAGGACGTGCTACGGAGCAGCAGCTTCTGGAAACTGTTGGAGCGTCCAAACTCCCCCACATCTCCTCCCTGGCCTACCATCAGGCGGTTAGCTGCAATACACACACACCTCATGATACTACAGTCCTCTGTTACTCAAACTAAAGGCCAGTTCTCAACTTCTTGGATTGAAACAACAGACACGAGCATTATCTGCTAAAATAAGATATAGCATTAAAAAATTGAAATGACTTCAGTCAGCATAGTTCAATTAAGTCTCAATCCTAAATGTTCAGAACTCATAATTCGCAGTGACTTCTATGGAGATAGCAAAGGCGCCTTCCATGAAGGAAACAAAACAGAGAGACACTCCAATGGAGGTGGAATATAGAAAGACACTCACTCCAGTGAAGATGGATGCACCAATAGGCACACATTCCGGTAAAATTGAAAGTAGAGACAGGCGAGCAGTCCAGTGGATGGGGAGTACACACAGGCACTCACACCAGAAGAGAAGTACACACAGGCACTCACACCAGAAGAGAAGTACACACAGGCACTCACACCAGAAGAGAAGTACACACAGGCACTCACACCAGAAGAGAAGTACACACAGGCACTCACACCAGAAGAGAAGTACACACAGGCACTCACACCAGCAGAGAAGTACACACAGGCACTCACACCAGAAGAGAAGTACACACAGGCACTCACACCAGAAGAGAAGTACACACAGGCACTCACACCAGAAGAGAAGTACACACAGGCACTCACACCAGAAGAGAAGTACACACAGGCACTCACACCAGAAGAGAAGTACACACAGGCACTCACACCAGAAGAGAAGTACACACAGGCACTCACACCAGCAGAGAAGTACACACAGGCACTCACACCAGCAGAGAAGTACACACAGGCACTCACACCAGAAGAGAAGTACACACAGGCACTCACACCAGCAGAGAAGTACACACAGGCACTCACACCAGCAGAGAAGTACACACAGGCACTCACACCAGAAGAGAAGTACACGCAGGCACTCACACCAGAAGAGAAGTACACACAGGCACTCACACCAGCAGAGAAGTACACACAGGCACTCACACCAGAAGAGAAGTACACGCAGGCACTCACACCAGAAGAGAAGTACACACAGGCACTCACACCAGAAGAGAAGTACACGCAGGCACTCACACCAGAAGAGAAGTATACACAGGCACTCACACCAGAAGAGAAGTACACACAGGCACTCACACCAGAAGAGAAGTACACACAGACACTCACAGCAGAAGAGAAGTACACACAGGCACTCACACCAGAAGAGAAGTACACACAGGCACTCACACCAGCAGAGAAGTACACACAGGCACTCACACCAGCAGAGAAGTACACACAGGCACTCACACCAGAAGAGAAGTACACACAGGCACTCACACCAGCAGAGAAGTACACACAGGCACTCACACCAGCAGAGAAGTACACACAGGCACTCACACCAGAAGAGAAGTACACGCAGGCACTCACACCAGAAGAGAAGTACACACAGGCACTCACACCAGCAGAGAAGTACACACAGGCACTCACACCAGAAGAGAAGTACACGCAGGCACTCACACCAGAAGAGAAGTACACACAGGCACTCACACCAGAAGAGAAGTACACGCAGGCACTCACACCAGAAGAGAAGTATACACAGGCACTCACACCAGAAGAGAAGTACACACAGGCACTCACACCAGAAGAGAAGTACACACAGACACTCACAGCAGAAGAGAAGTACACACAGGCACTCACACCAGAAGAGAAGTACACACAGGCACTCACACCAGAAGAGAAGTACACACAGGCACTCACACCAGAAGAGAAGTACACACAGGCACTCACAGCAGAAGAGAAGTACACACAGGCACTCACACCAGCAGAGAAGTACACGCAGGCACTCACACCAGAAGAGAAGTACACACAGGCACTCACACCAGAAGAGACCTACACACAGGCACTCACACCAGAAGAGAAGTGCACACAGGCACTCACACCAGCAGAGAAGTACACACAGGCACTCACACCAGAAGAGAAGTACACACAGGCACTCACACCAGCAGAGAAGTACACACAGGCACTCACACCAGCAGAGAAGTACACGCAGGCACTCACACCAGAAGAGAAGTACACACAGGCACTCACACCAGAAGAGACCTACACACAGGCACTCACACCAGCAGAGAAGTACACGCAGGCACTCACACCAGAAGAGACCTACACACAGGCACTCACACCAGAAGAGACCTACACACAGGCACTCACACCAGCAGAGAAGTACACACAGGCACTCACACCAGAAGAGAAGTACACACAGGCACTCACACCAGAAGAGAAGTACACACAGGCACTCACACCAGCAGAGAAGTATACACAGACACTCACACCAGAAGAGAAATATACACAGACAGATGAGTACTCACTCCAATGGAGGTGGATGCAGAGATAGACACTCATTCCATAGAAATAAAAAATGCAGACAGACCAGTGGACAGAAAAGTACAGACAGGCAGGCACTCACATCAGGAGAAAAGCATGCACAGAGAGAGAGGTACTCATTCCGAGAAGCATGCACGGAGAGAGAGGTACTCACTCCAGTGGAGGTGGAAGTAGAGGGAAGACACAGAGTCTGACACGAAGGTGGAGGCAGCGGGGTGGACAAGCAGCAGGAAGTCGGTGACGGTGACCAGCAGGTGGACATCAGGCGGCTTGCCCAGCAGGCTCTGGATGATGGAGGCTGCGTGCAGACTGACTTCCATGGAGAGAGGGGGCAGGCCCTCCTGGATGCGCTCCTGGTGAAGCAAGCAAGGCATGGGGTAGGGGTACAGCTTCCCTGCATAGCAATGCTGCCGTACTTTTTGTCTGACACACAAATGCTTTCATGTGGTCTGCAATTCATAAACCAAATTTTCAAATCTCCTTATAATCAACTAGAGAACACGCTGAGAGCACAAACCTCCACCAAAGATGCCAAAATTTCTCTTCCATGGCCTGTATAATTAATAAAGGCAGCATGGTCTGCTAGCCAGGCCTGACTCTACAAACTTTATTTCATTTTATTGGCTGAAAGCGATTTCTCAGTGTGCAATGCATACGCCTGTGCCATTATTGACTTCCTGATGCTCAATAAAATATCTATGCTTTCAATTCCCAAACTTCACAACTGATAATATTCTCTTCATGGTTGTAATTTCAAATGAGATAACAATATAATGGATTGTTCCTTGGGTGAAACCCTGACCTTGCATCAAATGTCATCAGAATCCATTGTGCACTTGTTAAATTGTTTTGCTCACACACACACACACACACACGCACACGCACATGCACACGCACGCATGCACACACACACACACACACACACACACACACACACGCGTGCACACGCACACAGACACACACACACACACACGCACGCACACACACACACACACACACACAGACGCACACACACACACAGACGCACACACACACACGCACACAGACACACACACGCACACAGACACACACACAGACACATGCATGCACACACACACACACAGACACACACACACACACACACACACAGACGCACACACACACACAGACGCACACTCTCTCTCTCTCTCTCTCTCTCTCTCTCTCTCTCTCTCTCTCTCTCTCTCTCTCTCTCTCTCTCTCTCTCTCTCTCTCTCTCACTCCCGCGAACACTGTCTCCATCAAGCACCCACCAGGTAGATGTAGAGGATCTTGTTGAGGATGGCTCCCACCAGGAACTGCTTGGTGTTGAACTCCCGGTGCGGGTGGTCAGGGCGCACCAGGGAGGCCAGGGCAGCAAACAAGATGGTGGTCACTGCTGGCTCGGCACGCTCCCAGATGCGCCAGTTGAGCAGCAGATGCTGGATGATGTGGATGTCTTGCACCACAGCCTCTGTACCCAGTCTCAGGCACAGTCGGCCCTCAGACAGGTCAGGCCTGAACAGTGACTCAGTTGTGCTGGCATCCAACAACACCT
>JAWQFJ010002473.1:0-5000 GCA_034096865.1 Theodoxus fluviatilis | reverse complement strand
TGCACAGCTGAGGTGGGCAGTTGCTCATGTTCTTCAGGAAGGTGGTGGGGTGGTCCAAAATGGCCTCCCTCTTCAGCCAGCCATCCAGTATCACTGTCAGCTGCAGAGATGTGGGGAGAAACATCTTACTCCAGTCATTGTACAGCTCATCATGCACTGACGTACCTGCTACTTGTTTAATGCAATCCAGCTGTAAGATTCTCCAATGGATTACAATAAACTGGCCATTCCTTACATTGTAAGAGATATCATTTCCACTTCCTGCACAGTAAATACTACTTTACTGAAAAATACGCTGTATGTCAATAATTAAATAAAAACATGCTCAAGTCAAGACCTAGTTTTTCAGTTGATATGCACAAAAAGAACACCACTTATTGTCCCATCCAAATGAGTCCAATTGTCACATAAAAATTAATAGCAGAATAAAATTAAAAACTTCATGTATTCGAAAGTCCAGGAATTCAGATAATTTTTCAATCTTGCTCTATCATATCTGCACGAATGAATGGATAATTGAATGAAGCTTTGCAGCCTTGCAACCTTTGTAGGCTATGCAAGGCAAATGATTGCAAACATCACTGGAGCTGGTGAGAGTAAGAGCAAGTCTAGTAATGATTTTCCAAATCGCTTAGGGAGACGTGGTGGGTTTACTCTGACCCCAACCCACAGGGGGATTGATTCACTCAGGGAAACACAGTGATTTCTTACTCCCAACCCACAGGGCCAATGTACCTGCAGACAAGATCACTGCAAACTGCATCCAGCCCCTACCTGCCTGGCCATCCTACTGCTGCCTGCAACAGATCCATGCAGGCCAGGGGCACTTGGCATAGTTGCAAGGAAAGCCAAAATCTTGCAAGAAACAGGCCCGTGTCAACACGTGCCGTGCCAACTTGATGACAGCAGATCTAAAGGCAATCGAATGTTGACACATGTTGACACCAGCCTGTGCCTCCCAAGACTTCTCGTCTATGCGACCCGGCCCAGGCACACAGACTGGTCCTTACCTTGCCCATGAAGGTGCTGCCCTCTAGGTCCTCCTTGTAGGTCACCACCAGGTGCTGCCACCTGGTAGGGGAGAGAACCCCTTCCCACATCAACTCACCCAGCAGCTCATTCTCCTCTGATGCTATGCTGCTCAGCCTGAAACAATATCCAACAACTCTAGTCAGCACAGTGGTCAGCACACAGAGGTCAGCACACGGTGGTCAGCACACAGAGGTCAGCAGTGGTCAGCACACAGAGGTCAGCACACAGAGGTCAGCACACGGTGGTCAGCACACAGAGGTCAGCACACAGAGGTCAGCACACAGAGGTCAGCACACAGTGGTCAGCACACAGAGGTCAGCACACAGAGGTCAGCACACAGTGATGAGCAAACACTGGTCTGTTCACAGTGGTCAGCACCCCGAGGTTAGCACAGTGGTGGTCAGCAACAACAAGCTAGATGTACTCATGCACCAACTTTTACATTTGGAACTGTTTTTATGGCAGTATGTATCAGATAGAATCAATTCAACAAGAAAAGTATGTAGGTATACATGAGAACTTTATGTTTTGATAATCAAATCTTGAAAAAGCATTGTTCTGAGTGAGTGAATCTGGAGCAAGCCATGCTGGGAGGGAGACGCACTGCAACCACTATGTTTCAACTGTCTTTTAATTATTCTTAGCAACAATTGCAGTGCAGCATGACACCAGAACGCATGGTGATGAAGATGAAGATGATGATGATGATGATGATGATGATGATGATGATGACGGCGATGATGATGGTGATGATGATGATGATGGTGATGATGAAGATGATGGTGATGATGATGATAATGATGATGGTGGTGATGGTGATGATGATGATGATGGTGATGATGATGATGATGATGATGATGATGATGATGATGATGGTGATGGTGATGATGATGGTGATGGTGATGGTGATGATGATGATGGTGATGATAATGATGATGACAAAAGAACAAATATTGCAAGAAGAGCAGAGTCAAGTTTGAACAGTAATGATTGTAAGAAGCTTTACGACTCAGTGGAAGAACCCCAGCAGTTCTGTTGGTGCACAAGGGTCAGGCAGGAAAAGAGAAGAAAATAAAGGGGGAAAAACTCACCTGAAGAGAAGGGCTCTGGTTCTGGCTTGGATCCAGACTTCCAGAAGTTTCTCAGGAGTTCCCACAGAGAAGACATGGAGGCACTCGCTAAGCGGCACTCGAGATGTCTTTTGAAGTGTTATGTCCTCAGCACCTGTACCCACACATCATCACAAATGGGTTTTTAAATAGGTGTGCACAACCACTTGACTTTGAAGACAGGACACACAAGTTTAAAATTGCCTTTACTACATGCAGTCAAGCACATTTCCTAATGACAGTCCCATTTGAAGAATTCCCAGTTGATCCTCTCTGAGAATGCTTTGTTTGGTCAATACCTATTACCTTTCTGGAGAGAAGATGTAATTAAAAATATATCAGCTATACCAACTAAAATGAATAAACAATAAAAGTCAAAAACATAAAAATAACATGATACATTTTAAGTGATGGCCAAAACCCTGCAGGGCACAGAAACGATTTCACAACCCAAGGCAAGAATCAAACCCATGGCCTGAATGTTAAAATGCTCCTCTGCTCAGGTCTCTAACTGTTTCTGCTTATATTTCCAATTTACAGACATCACTACTCCTGGACATACTATCACACATGAAAGCACATTCTGTTACAATAGCTCCATCACACCACTTCCCATCAGAAATCCAGCCCACACTCAAGCATCTGTCACTGACCAATGTGCTGGCTGGAGAAGACCAAGGAGTCAAATCGGTCGTGCAGTTGGGGTTGGCTGGCCTTGGCAGGTCTATCTGGGTCGGACAGCTTCAGCCAGAGGGCTGTGCTGAAGCCGCTCTGGAAGGGAGGCCAGGTCAGACCAGACTTGATGCTGCCCCTGGATGCTGCCAGAGTCCACACCCTCTGGACAGCACTCTCTGCCCCCGAGGGCTCCTCCTCCCCCTCTGTGGGGGGCACACGGCTCTGGCAGGGAGTGGGGAAGGTGAGGGTGTAGTGGGGCTGGCGCTGAGAGTGCTCCACGATGCCCAGAAGGATGGAAAGCAAGGAGTCCTGGTGGGCAGAGAAGAAGGTGGCTAAGTGAGCAGCTTTGGCACAAACTTCATATACTTCAATAATTTCGACAATTAATAAGGTTTGAGAAGAACTGCAGAGAGCATGTTACGAACATCTTGATCAGAAAATGACAAAATGCATCATTGGTCCCCTCATCTCTGAACCCCATCCCCCTCTTCCATCCCAATGTAACTTTCAATCTTTTCTAAGTGGAAAAGAAAACAAAGACACACTACAGGAGGAGGAATCATGAAAAATGACAGATGAACCATCAAGTTCTTTATAAATCCACCACTGATAGATTTTCCACCATTGGCTGTGAGCAAGGGACCAAACTACACTGCTATGTGGCAGACATGAATGTTATAGAAAAGAGTTGTAACCCACAGTGTCTCTCATCTCGGACTCTTACCACAGCAACGGCTTCAGGAAGCAGTCTGAGGAAGAGAAGAAGCTCACGAGCCGAGATCTCACACTGAGCCAGTAGCTGTGTCACTGACAGTAGCACTTGCCTCAAGGTCAGCTCTGCAGCACAAGTAACACAGGGCAGTCAGTCAGAACTGTGCAATCCCAGATGGCTCCATGTCCTCACTGTGAAACTGACAGCACCCATGTAAAGCTTGCTCTCACCAATTATTAACAGCTGAGGAAATGTATTAAGCTAAAGTAACCGCCATAGACTTTATGTTCATTTTTATTCTGATTGAGAAAAGTTGCATAGTTAGAGATATTTTCATAAACTCTCTTATTACAATGTACCATTTGACTGCACAATTACAAAAAAAACAAAACACCTTTATCTACTCATAAGCAGTGTTTAAGGAAAGAAGCACAACTCACCATAGGAATCTGCAGTGTTCTTGGTAAGGACATTTCTAAATCCATTCAACAGCAGCTCAAGAAGGCCCTGGAGATGAAATGCAAGCTATAAGTTAATAGGAGCACCCATGTGTATCATGCTTGTACATGAATAGAGAAAAACTGCATTAGTTATAAGACAGCAAACACGGCTGGAGCCACTGGCTGCCTGCCCCCCTCAACAGCTGGAACCCCTGGCTGCTGGACTTTCAAGGCTTACTCCAGCCACACAGCCTGGGGCTGCCCAGGTAGCCAAATAGGATACTGAGGGGGCTTTGGGACAAGGATAGATCATTCAGATCCAACTATAACAAGAAGGGCAAAGCCCATAATTATTATGTGCAGCTCAAGAAGGCCCTGGAGTATTATACTCACATGCTTGACCTTGACCTTTATTTGACCTTCAGGTGACCTTCAAGGTCAAGGTCAAACAACTAAATCTACCAATGACATCATACACTAAGAAATGCTTTACACTTTTTTCCTACCAAAATACATGTGACCTTGACCCAAGGTCAAGGTCATCCAAGGTCATGCAACACAAAGCTGTTAATTCAAGACATAGGAAGCACAATGGTGCTTATGAGGTTAGTAAGGATGACGTATTTGGCGCGCGAGTGACTTCCCTTGCATGGAGTGAACACGAGACTGCTTCGTAGCCATTTCTGCATCATTTCATGACCTATCCGACATCGTGTGAGGTGTGGAAAATGGTGCGCTCGTGCTGTGTACGAAATTGTAGCAATGCCAGTACATCTAGGAGATCAAATTTAATTGAAATAAAGAACAGGCTCTAGCTCTAGCAATCTGTTTTCGCCAAGGACTTTTTAAAACTTGTAAGTAGCATGTCCAATTGGCCGTCCAACAGCGGAGACAAATTGAAAAAACGATGGGTTCATCCCTATCGAAGCCAAGTACAAAAAAGAACATAGTCTTTTTTACTTAAAAAACACATCTACTTCATGAGAAATGGACAAGGATCCGATATCTATGTTTTGGTTTTTGTTGATCTTG
>JAWQFJ010002472.1:85897-87112 GCA_034096865.1 Theodoxus fluviatilis | reverse complement strand
ACACATGCCATTTAAAACAGGAAGAGAGTTATGGGATAGTTCACACACACACGGCTGCTCTGTTACTTGGTGAATTCATCCGGTGATACTTGTAAAAAGTAGTCCCAACTCTATTTCCTCAAAAACTCCATCATTAAGTTTGATATGGCAAGAAATATGTACAGATTCGATAACATAAATTATGTGTGCAGGAATGAAACATTATTTTACTTCTTGATGATGTTCTGAGAAAGCCAGTGAACTTGCCCCCAGAATTGGCCATCACCTTCACGAATGACGTATGTTATATGGTACGCACTTGTCATATCCTAGACCATAGAGTATCCTAAAACGTAGAGCGTGACCTACTTGCATATTATTAACATGACGTGCTCACCCGCCAAATTTTGTGATTGGACAACGCCCCGCAGAGATGACTTTCCCCGCCTACTCTTGTTATCTTAACTGTGATTAGCCGGTTGTAACGGTGAGCGTTTTATGAAATCTCGGACCCAAAGATTTGTGTCTTTGCTGCGTGTGATTACACAAACATTTCTAGAGAAAAGTACCATTTGATCGGGTAATAAGGTGAAAGAAAACGATGAAAACCCTTATTTCGTCATGTTAATAATATGCAAGTAGGTCACGCTCTACGTTTTAGGATACTCCACGGTCAAGGAAATGACACATTCACTATATCACGTGACCGAATGGTGACAGACTATCTGGTAGTCTCTTTGGCACAGAGCGATGATTCCTATGTGCATTTCAATGAGGTTATTGTGGTCATTTTTCTTTTGCATTCAGAAATCTGGGGACCATCTCTACCTAAGTTTTCCACAGCAATGTTTAGTCTCGTATTTGAAATGTTTTCAAGGTGCACTTAACTGTGTGAGTAGTTTGTCTTGAGGTAAAACACAAACACCCACACATGCGCATGCATTAATGCACGCAGATATACACACATACATACACGTATGCACGTATGCATGCGCGCACGCACACACGCACGCACACATACACAGACATACAGACACGCACGCACACAAGAACACACATACACACATGCACACACGTTCACACACACACACACACACACACACACACACACACACACACACACACACACACACACCACACACCACCACCACCACCACCACCACCACCACCACCACCTCCACCCACCACCACCACCACCACCACCACCACCACCACCACCACCACCACCACCACCTA
>JAWQFJ010002472.1:70897-83397 GCA_034096865.1 Theodoxus fluviatilis | reverse complement strand
AAAGCCCTTGATGTCGTGCTTGTGACCCCCCAGACAGTGCAGGAGTGGCCCCCCGGGCTGGGTGAGGAGGGGCCTGGAGGGCTGCAGGTAGGGCACGCTGGAACTCTGGCACTGGGTCAGGAACTCCCTGAGTTCGTCTGTGGAGACAGGTCAAGGTCGTTCTTAACTAGAGAGAACTCTGCCAGGGCAAACCCCCGCCAAGGACACCACAAGTGCTCTCCCCTGGCCTGCACTGTAGACTCCATTCATTCAGGCAGGCTGTTCTGCTAGCCAGGCCTGACGCAACGAAGTTTAGTGTAGATAAAAGTTGGAAGGGAAGGGAAGTTTCTCTAAATACGTGTAGTGTTTTGCTTGTCACGTCTGAGATAGGCGAGCATACTTTGGAAAGATGTGGGTGTATTTAAATATCCTGGGAAGTTTAATGAATTTCAGTGGTTGAAGTGAAAGGGATTTCTGAGTGCCAAACGAATACGACGACGTCATCAATAGTTTGACGTCATCCATCAACTTCGTGATTTGAGACAAAATTTATCTTTTCGTGGTAATTCCAAAACGAGGCAACAGAAAACCTCCAACATTTAATGGATTAAAAGAAAAGTAAAACTCTGACTTTTCATGAAATTTAATCAAGATCTGTTTTGAGTTTTTTGAGTTATTTTGCTGAATAACTAACTAATCAACGAACGGACGGTAAAACATAGCCTCCGTGGCGGAGATAACAGACGGACCACTCATACAGGCACTTGCACGGGGAATGCGAAAAGGTCGCCTGCCAACTTTTTCACGGGAAGGGAGTTTGGACGAACCTATGTTTTGACTGTACTGATACGTGATAGGCTCGTCACTGCCGAGAGTTGTCTGCCCGAACCACTCAGCTACATGGGAAGCTGCGAAGTATCATTCATCTCTGTGGCCCGAATTTCCACTGGATTCGACTTCGATCCGCATGTTGACTCGAATACAATTTATAGCAATCTAAATTAACTATTGATGTGTTCTGCATAGTACCTTAAGAAATCAATAGTTATTTAGTTACGGTTTGTTCGTATGTGGGTATTAGAAGTGTTCAAAATGAGCGTTTTGCATGCGAGCCGAGGAACAAAATGGCGGTTTGTGCGCCCGGAAGGAAGGAAAGGATTGTAGTGGTGCCAGCCGTGTCGTGGGAACACCACGTACGCCTCAAACCTGGTCTGCCGATCTCTCCGAACCTGGTTTGTGCAGTTAAGAACCGCCTTTACAACTGCTGCACACGACGACACGGGAAAAACCCTGCATCTGCCTCCCTGATACAGAAACCTTTCTGTTTCACTGATACAGAAACATTTCTGTTTAACTGATAGAGAAGCATGTATGTCTTTCTGATACAATAAAAACCGCTGGCGCTGAACCTCCAGGTTTTGGCATTAAACCCCCCCCCCCCCCCCAATACAGCTGGGAGGACCTTCAGTAAACCTGGAGGGATAAAAAATCGAATACAGGACGTTTCGTGCCCTGGACGTTTCGTACCCTGGACACAACGTACCCTAGTCGTTGTGTACCTCATTTAGTCGATTCGTACCTTTTCTACCCTAATCCTAACCCTAACCCTAACTCTAACCCTAACCCTAGGTTAGGGTACGAAACGACTAGGTACGAAACGTACAGGATACGAAACGACCCACATCGTAAAAAATCCTTCTTTCTCCTTCACCGATGTTCTCGAAATTAATCCTCCTCGAAAATCTCCTCGAAATTACGTCACTCTGTTTGACTCGATCTCGATTAGGCCAGGCATTTCGCCATTCCGTCAACTGACATTTTGGGGGGATGTTTTCGAGTTTACGACCTAAATAAATCACTTTCTATTCAAATATCGATTCTGAAAATTTGATACATTCAATCGGATCTAACTTCCAGTACGTGTGCAAAATGTCGAGGAAATCCGTCTAGTAGTTTTTGATATATCAGCCGTTAAGTCGGGACTTACAGACAGACATACAGATAAAATTACGTCACGTTATTGATCACGTCACACATTTTGCATTTCGTCATTCTGTCAATTGACATTTTAGGGAGGTGCTTTCGAGTTTACGACCTAACAAAATCACTTTCTTTTCAAACCTCGATTCTGAAAATGTGATACATTCAATCGGACCTAACTTCCAGTAAGTGTGCAAAATGTCAAGGAAATCCGTCCATTAGTTTTTGAGATATCAGCCGTTAAGTCGGGACTGACAGACAGACAGACACACACACAGACAGATAAAGTCTGTAGGACCTCCAGTAAACCTGGAGGGATAACATTTATGTCTCTCTGGTACAGAAACATTTATGTCTCCCTGATACAGACACATTTATGTTTTCTTGATATAGAAAATTTCATGTCTCCCTAATACAGAAACATATCTTTTTAAATGATACAGAAACATTTATGTTTAACTGATACAGAAACATTAATGTTTCTCTAATACAGAAACATGTATGTCTCTCTGATACAGACTATGTCTCCCTGATACAGAAACATGTATGTCTCCCTGATACAGAAACATTTTTGTTTGACTGACACAGAAACATTTATGTCTCTCTGGTTCAGAAACATGTGTATCTCCCTGATGCAGTACATTTATGTCTCCCTGATACAGAAACATTTATGTTTGACTGATACAGAAACATATCTGTTTCACGGATACAAAAACATTTATGTCTATCTAATATGGAAACATATATGTCTTCCTGATACAGAAACATCTATGTCTCCCTGATACAGAAACATGTATGTCTCCTTGATTCAGAAATACTTATGTTTAACTGATACACTAACATTTATGTTTCACTGAAGCAGAAAACAAGTTTTAACTGATGTATATTTACACACATGTATATTTATACACATGGAATATGAAGAAGAGCATGAGTCATGCCAAATAAGTTTCCCAGAGTCTGCAAGACACATCTGCAGTGACACTATTTGCACGTAATCTGCACGTTGCCTGCACGTTTTCTGAATAACTGTGAGAAAATATGGTATGCTCTCAAAAGTCAGTACACTCGGAAATCGGCAGCCATTTTTTCGTCGACTCATTTCTAAACGTCGATTTACAATATAAATTCACATGCAGTTATGCACTCATAGACACAGAAATACACACGCGCGCACACACACACACACACACACACACACACACAAACACACACACACACACACACACACACACGAAAACAAACTCACACACACACACACACACACACACACTCACACACACACGCACGCACACACATACACAAACACACACACTCACACACACACACACACACACACACACACACACGCACGCACACACACACAGACACACACACACACACACACACACACACTGAAACACTCATACACAAGGAATAACACACACACACACACAAACACACACACACGCACGCGCGCACGCAAGCACGCACGCACGCACACACACACACACACTAAAACACACACACACACACACACACACACACACACACAAGCACTAACACTAACACTAACACTAACACTAACACACACGCACGCACGCACGCACAAACACACACACTAAAACACACACACACACACACACGCACGCACGCACGCACACACACACACACACACACACTTACACACACACACACACACACACACACACACATACACACACAAGCACTAACACTAACACTAACTCTAACACACACCTGATGAAGGAATTCTGCCCATCAGTTGGGATGCTAGTTCGTGAGGGTGCCGGAGCAGGGAAACCTGGGATAGCTGCAAAGCCTCACACACAAGAGTCACGTGACTGTCGTCAGGGAAACGTGCGTGGGCAGCTGCCACGTCTTCCATTACCGCCCTGAAAGTATAATGAAAGAAAGAAAGGTAGAAAGAAAGAACGACAAAATATTGGCAGTAAGCAACAGCAGCAGCAAGACACAACAGCAACACCCAACAAATAGCACCGACAGCAGAAAGCAACAACAGCAGCAAGACACAACAGCAACACGCAGCAAATAGCACCGACAGCAGAAAGCAACAACAGCAGCAACAGCAAAGCGCAACAATAGTGACAGCAGCAGCAAGCAACAGAGAAAAGCAACAACAGCAGGAGCAGCAGCGGTTGAAACGACAGCAAGAGACAGCAGCAAGAGACAGCAGCAACAGCTACAGTAAACAACAACAACAACCAGATCAGTGGCAGGCAGCAAAAAAAGACCCAGCAGCACCAGCAGCAACAGAGGCACCACCAGCAGCACCACTAGCAGCAGCTACAGCAGGATAAGCAGCAAGTAACAGAGGAAAGCAACCGCAGCAGCAATAGCAGCAGCAACAACAATGTCAGCAACATACAGGAGAGGAAAGCAACAGCAGCAGCACTAGCAACGGTGGAAGCAGTAGCAAGCAGCAGAGAAAAGCAACAGCAGCAGCAATAGCAACAGTGGTAGCAGTAGCAACCAGCAGAGGAAAGCAACACCAGCAGCACTAGCAACAGTAGCAGCATTAACAAGCAACAGAGGAAAGCAACAGCAGCAGCATTAGCAACAGTAGGAGCAGTAACAAGCAACAGAGGAAAGCAACAGCAGCAGCATTAGCAACGGTGGGAGCAGTAGCAAGCAGCAGAGGAAAACAACAGCAGCAGCATTAGCAACAGTGGGAGTAGTAGCAAGTAGCAGAGGAAAGCAACACCAGCAGCACTAGCAACAGTGGGAGCAGTAGCAAGCACCAGAGAAAAGCAATAGCAGCAGCAATAGTAACAGTGGGAGCAGAAGCAAGTAGCAGAGGAAAGCAACGCCAGCAGCATTAGCAACAGTGGGAGCAGTAGCAAGTAGCAGAGGAAAGCAACAGCACCAGCACTATCAACAAAAGGAGCAGCAGCAAGTAGAACAGGAAAGCAACAGCACCAGCACTAGCAACGGTGGGAGCAGTAGCAAGTAGCAGAGGAAAGCAACAGCAGCAGCACTAGCAACAGTGGGAGCAGTAGCAAGTACCAGAGGAAAGCAACAGCAGCAGCACTAGCAACAGTATGAGCAGCAGCACGTAGCAGAGGAAAGCAACTGCAGCAGCACTAGCAACAGTGGGAGCAGCAGCAAGTAGCACAGAAAAGCAACACCAGCAGCATTAGCAACATTGGGAGCAGTAGCAAGCAGCAGAGGAAAGCAATAGCAGCAGCATTAGCAACAGTGGAAGCAGAAGCAAGTAGCAGAGAAAAGCAACGCCAGCAGCATTAGCAACAGTGGGAGCAGTAGCAAGCACCAGAGAAAAGCAATAGCAGCAGCATTAGCAACAGTGGAAGCAGAAGCAATTAGCAGAGGAAAGCAACAGCAGCAGCATTAGCAACAGAGGGAGCAGCAGCAAGTAGAACAGGAAAGCAACGCCAGCAGCGCTAGCAACAGTGGGAGCAGTAGCAAGCAGCAGAGGAAAGCAATAGCAGGAGCATTAGCAAAAGTGGAAGCAGTAGCAAGCAGCAGAGGAAAGCAACAGCAGCAGCATTAGCAAGAGTCGGAGACGCAGCAAGAAGCAGAGGAAAGCAACAGCAGCAGCATTAGCAACAGTGGGCGCAGCAGCAAGTAGCAGAGGAAAGCAACGACAGCAGCATTAGCAACAATAGGAGCAGTAGCAGGTAGCAGAGGAAAGCAACAGCAGCAGCATTAGCAACAGTGGGAGCAGCAGCAAGTAGCACAGAAAAGCAACAGCAGCAGCATTAGCAACAGTGGAAGCAGAAGCAAGTAGCAGAGGAAAGCAACAGCAGCAGCAATAGCAACAGTAGAAGCAGTAGCAAGCGGCAGAGGAAAGCAACAGCAGCAGCACTAGCAACAGTTGGAGCAGCAGCAAGCAGCAGAGGAAAGCAACACCAGCAGCATTAGCAACAGTGGAAGCAGCATAAAGTAGTAGAGAAAAGCAACACCAGCAGCATTAGCAACAGTGGGAGCAGTAGCACGTAGCAGAGGAAAGCAACGCCAGCAGCATTAGCAACAAAAGGAGCAGTAGCAAGTAGCAGATAAAAGCAACAGCAGCAGCATTAACAACAGTGGGAGCAGTAGCAAGCGGCAGAGGAAAACAAAAGCAGCAGCACTAGCAACAGTTGGAGCAGTAGCAAGCAACAGAGGAAAGCAAAATCAGCAGCATTAGCAACAGTGGAAGCAGCATCAAGTAGCAGAGGAAAGCAACACCAGCAGCATTAGCAACAGTGGGAGCAGTAGCAAGTAGCAGAGGAAAGCAACAGCAGCAGCATTAGCAACAGTGGGAGCAGTAGCAAACAGCGAAGGGAAGCAACACCAACAGCACTAGCAACAATAGGAGCAGTAGCAAGCAGCAGAGGAAAGTAACACCAGCAGCACTAGCAACAAAGGAAGCAGTAGCAACAGTGGGAGCAGCAGCATGTTGCAGAGGAAAGCAACACCAGCAACATTAGCAACAGTGGAAGCAGCAGCAAGTAGAACAGGAAAGCAACACCAGCAGCATTAGCAGCAGTGGGAGTAGTAGCAAGTAGCAGAGGAAAGCAACAGCAGCAGAATAGGCAACAGTGGAAGCAGTAGCAAGCGGCAGAGGAAAGCAACAGGAGCAGCATTAGCAGCAGTGGAAGCAGCAGCAGTAGCAGAGAAAAGCAACACCAGCAGCATTAGTAACAATGGGAGCAGTAGCAAGTAGCAGAGGAAAGCAACAGCAGGAGCATTAGCAACAGTGGGAGCAGTAGCAAGTAGGAGAGGAAAGCAACAGAGCAGCATTAGCAACAGTGGGAGCAGTAGCAAGTAGCAGAGGAAAGCAACAGCAGCAGCATTAGCAACAGTGGGAGCAGTAGCAAGTAGCAGAGGAAAGCAACAGCAGCAGCATTAGCAACAGTGGGAGCAGTAGCAACTAGCGGATAAAAGCAACAGCAGCAGCATTAGCAACAGTGGGAGCAGTAGCAAGCAGCAGAGGAAAGCAACAGCAGCAGCATTAGCAACAGTGGGAGCAGTAGCAAGTAGCAGAGAAAAGAAATAGCAGCAGCACTAGCAACAGTGGGACCAGCAGCAAGTAGCAGAGGAAAGTAACACCAGCAGCACTAGCCACAAAGGGAGCAGTAGCAAGTAGCAGAGAAAAGCAACACCAACAAACAAGCACAGCAACACAGCAGCAGCAGCAGCAGCAGCTATATCAGTATTGCCAGCAGCAAACAACAGCAGCAATAGTAGCATGAAAATATTTTCCACATCCCCATAACGACTGTTCAGGAAGTAGAGGTGGCGTTTACATATCATGGCAATGCTTTACTGATGATGTTGAACGAGACCTTACTCTCGCTAAGCCCATGGACGTTATTCACGCAGCGGCCATTTTGAAATCGAAAACGAGACGTGGGTCGCAAATTTTCTATGGCGCGCAGCAGTACCAGTACATGGAGTGGAAATCTCCTTCATGTGCCTTCATTCTCGCATGGAAATGTGGAAATATGGGCAAGTGATGTTGCCAACATACTCAGCAGAAAGAAAGGGAAAGGCTACGAAAAGTTCATCCAAGGATTTGTGCATGACATCGAAGGTAAAACAGGTTACACTTCTCTCTTGTCATCATCTTACTTAATCGTTACATTATTACACCGAATGCGGGCAACTCATGGACTCGATGATCGTGAATTTTCTGTCCTCGCCAGACCAGGGAAAGAAAATTGTCAATTCAAGCCAGAACTAAACAGTTATCTGCTGCCACTCATTCCAGCTTTACATGAAACATTATATCACACTAGCTCGATCGTCTGCTGGCGTAGTGGCTACGGTTCGATCGTGTTCGTCTGCTAGGTACGTAGTGTTGATCATTATGAATGGTGTTTCTTGAAATAAGGTCAGTAAGCCTATATGTTAATTTATAACGCTAATATAACCATGGGCTGTCTTTACACATAGTTTGTTATATCTGATCATATACTTAATTTTGAGTCAACACTGCCAGATAAGCGACTACATGTCCAGTGTGATCAAGACTCTACAATTGGCTGAACTATATTTGTGGACCAATCACAATAGGTTTCTCATGAGTAGAGGTTTTTACTATGTTAGGTCGTGCGAAATGATGGAATGCTCTTGCTTTATGGTGTAAACATTGCAGTTTCCCAGTTATAAACAAGAACAACAACAACAACACGTATATTTTGCAGAAAACGTGTTATTTCAATCCTTCAAAACTCATTTTGTGGCTACATTTCACCTATGCAGACCATACGAAGCTGTAAACAATTGCTTTTACAAGACCTAGATCTGATCTAAGTTCTTGTTACCTTGAATATTTTGCCAGGATCACGCCGAATCTTCCAGATCCATTGTTTTTTTTCTGCTTCTTGTCTGTGGGGAATTTGAAAATGGACAGTCTGGAATTCTCGTCATGTCGATCATCGTTCTCGCAATAAGGAACACAGCAGTGTCTATGTGATGATGAAGCCTTCGGTTTCGCCATAGACGCGGAACGCCATAAATTTGCGACCCTCGTCTCGTTTTCGATTTCAAAATGGCCGCTGCGTGAATAACGTCTATAGCACACGACGCGCCAAAGAAACAATGTATCTCTGCTTCTTTTCGCGACGGGCCTATCTTTCTCGTGCTGGTCCTTCACAGCTACATGATACCACGTGGCTGCAACTCTGTGGTTTCTGTCCGGAGCTCCATTCTTATTGGGTGACTGATGGTTCTCCCCTCCTACATGAGTGCACAGCCAGCTCCTCAACCTCTACTCGCCTCATCAGTGCAGTCAGCTCCTCAACCTCTACTTGCCTCATCAGTGCAGTCAGCTCATCAACCTCTACTCGCCTCATCAGTGCACAGTCAGCTCCTCTACCTCTACTCGCCTCATCAGTGCACAGTCAGCTCCTCAACCTCTACTCGCCTCATCAGTGCACAGTCAGCTCCTCAACCTCTACTCGCCTCATCAGTGCATAGTCAGCTCCTCAACCTCTACTCGCCTCATCAGTGCACAGTCAGCTCCTCAACCTCTACTCGCCTCATCAGTGCATAGTCAGCTCCTCAACCTCTACTCGCCTCATCAGTGCACAGTCAGCTCCTCAACCTCTACTCGCCTCATCAGTGCACAGTCAGCTCCTCAACCTCTACTCGCCTCCTACATGAGTGCATTGTCAGCTCCTCAACCTCTACTCGCCTCCTACATGAGTGCATTGTCAGCTCCTCAACCTCTACTCGCCTCCTACATGAGTGCATTGTCAGCTCCTCAACCTCTACTCGCCTCCTACATGAGTGCATTGTCAGCTCCTCAACCTCTACTCGCCTCCTACATGAGTGCATTGTCAGCTCCTCAACCTCTACTCGCCTCCTACATGAGTGCATTGACAGCTCCTCAACCTCTACTCGCCTCATCAGTGCATAGTCAGCTCCTCAACCTCTACTCGCCTCATCAGTGCACAGTCAGCTCCTCAACCTCTACTCGCCTCATCAGTGCACAGTCAGCTCCTCAACCTCTACTCGCCTATTGAAACAATGTCTTTTGTCAGGAGGATTTAGGCGAGCAAACTTTTGCGTTTGAACGAACGAACGAACGAACTTTATTTTACAAGGGTAGTGAATTAGGCAGTATTGCCTTTCTTACATTCAGCCCTTGAGGCAAAATATTCAAATGTAGAGAGAGAGAGAGAGAGAGACACAGAGAGAGAGAGAGAGAGAGAGAGAGAGAGAGAGAGAGAGAGAGAGAGAGAGAGAGAACGAACGAACGAACTTTATTTTACAAGGGTAGTGAATTAGGCAGTAGTGCCTTTCTTACATTCAGCCCTTCAGGCAAAATATTCAAATGTGGTAAGAGAGAGAGAGAGAGAGAGAGAGAGAGAGAGAGAGAGAGAGAGAGAGAGAGAGAGAGAGAGAGAGAGAGAGAGAGAGAGAGTCAGTCTAATTATTGCAAGAATTATACAGGCACAATTTCTTAAACCAAATAAAATGGGTAGATAGTGTACCCGAGAAATAAAATGCAAATGGAACTTGACGTAACTACAATGACATATACATAAAAAAGTTATATATTAACATCCAAATGTTAAAAACTAATAGCATACATGTAGGCCAAAGCGTCTTGATGTACACGCTCTCCCCTACTCCCCCGCCCCCAATCAGCCGGAACCCCTCCCATAGTTCAGCGAGGAGTGGCCTGAAGTAAGCATATAATGATGCTGTGCGAGGCGTGAGCCGTGGTTCAATGCCTGGGAAGGGAGAGACCTGTATTCTCTCGACAAACACAAGCCACACAAGAGACAGCCTCATCTCACCTCAGGCCACACGCCTTCAGCTTGGCCAGGAGGAACTCGAAGTTCAGCAGACACTCCGTCTTCAACAGGTCCAGCTGGGCCGCCGCCATCCGCTGCCAGGGGAGGTTACTCAACTTGCGCACGTTGTAGGAGTTACCGAACTTGAGTGGCTGGGCAGCGATGTGTCTGTCCGCTTTTCCTTCCTTCCCGTTTTTGTCCGTGAAAGGCTTCTCCCGTCCTGGAGCGAACAAGAGTAAATGTGTTCGTCTGGTGACCGTAGATACAAACTGCACAAATGTTTATTTAAACAAAAAGTATGTTTGTATGTATGTGTGTTGCTCTTTTTGAAATGAAAACAAGTGGTAAGTTACGCGTTACTTCAAGCTTGCATTCCCTCCAACGTTTCTATCACACACACAGACAGACAGAGACAAAGAGACACACAAACAGTCAGACAAGCACACAAACAGACAGACAGAGACAGACAGACACACAGACAGACAGAGACAGAGAGACACACAAGCAGACAGATAGAGACAGAGAGACCGACCGATAGACCGACAGACAGACAGACAGACAGACAGACAGACAGACAGAATGACAGACAGAATGACAGACAGACAGACAGACAGACAGACAGACAGACAGACAGACAGACAGACAGACAGACAGACAGACAGACAGACAGACAGACAGACAGACAGACAGACACACAGACAGACAGACAAAGACAGACAGACAGATAGACAGACAAAGACAGACAGACAGACAGACAGACAGACAGACAGACAGACAGACAGACAGACAGACAGACAGACAGACAGACAGACAGACAGACAGACACAAACAGACAGACAGAGACAGAGAGACACACAAACAGACAGAGAGACACATAAACAGACAGACACACACACACAAACACACACACACCCATACACACACACACACACATACACACACAAATACACAAACACACACACACACACTTACACAAACACACACACACATACACACACACGCACAAGCACACACGCGCGCGCACACACACACACACAAACACACACGCGCACACACACACACACACACACACACATACACACACACTTACACAAACACACACACACATATACACACACACGCACAAACACACACGCGCACACACACACACACACCCCCACACACACACACACACTCACACAAACACACATACACACAAACACACATACACACACACGCGCGCGCGCGCGCACATACACACACACACACACACACACGCACGCACTCACACACACTACTCACCGTTGCCCCACACCCCAGCGAAGTAATCTGCAAGACCTGCATGCAGTTTTGATCGAATTTCCGGATCTGTGCAGTAGCGGTCTTCCGCAGCTTCCAGGAACTGCCGGTGGTACCAGAAGAAGACCCTGGACCCGTCTGCTCCTCTTGCCACTGCGGGTGGAGAGACGTCAGAAGTGAGTCTGCTGCTGTCCGTCTATGGCACCATACACTACATGTTTACATATCCCCCTGAGCTCTGCCTAGACTAGTGCAAACCAGCTTTTCAGACAATCAAGTACTCGTTTTAACAAGTGTCTCCCCCATGTATGTGTACCTCTGTCTCTCTCTCTCTCTCTCTCTCTCTCTCTCTCTCTCTCTCTCTCTCTCTCTCTCTCTCTCTCTCTCTCTCTCTCTCCCAGATCTGCACACCAGCCTCCCCCCGATCTCTGCATCTACACCAGACTCAAGAAAATAGAACTTTCACAGACCACCATGCTTCTCCTCAAACCTTCACTAAGGCTCACCATGGTAACATTCCTTATCCAATGTTCCCACCTGAAATGGCACCTTTTGGAAACAATGTTTTCCTTTCACCCTATGAATATGCATTACCACATTTTTCATACTTCAGATCACTTCCACCCTTGCCTCATATAAACTGGAGGCATCCCAACACTCATCCAGCATATATGTGACCCTCCACCACGGAATGAGTCGCTTTGTCCCCCTGGGCCATTTTCAGTTTTTTACTCTTTCTGAATGTATTTTAAATGGCAATCACAATGGTGAAAACCGTTTGAAAATCGGACAATTAGTCTCCGAGTTACAGGTATTTGTACATACCCACCCTCGGAAATGTGTTTCTGAGAAAATTTGAAATAAAAGTTTTGAAACTTCAGCACAACAGTTTCCTTAGCAACCATACATGCATTTCTTTGAAATTTGGCAAAGTCATACGACATAACATAAACAACTAACACACAAATTTTCAGTTTGAAACATAAAGTAATTTAT
>JAWQFJ010002472.1:57500-60000 GCA_034096865.1 Theodoxus fluviatilis | reverse complement strand
CAGCAGAAAGTCTTTAAAGATAGATCGTCCGTCAGCAAGTGTTTCGGCCCTTTTAACTTCCTGGCACTCCCGGCGGCCACACCTGGTTATAGCTCCCGGTGCCCCTCTGCTGCCTTCAGTTTTGCACGACTTGCGTGCACCATGGGGTATACTGTGCCCGCTTCCGCTACTGGTGGACAGCAGGGCTCTGGTCTCTGCTGTTTCGGCTCATCCAGATGCAGAAAGATGCCTTCTCTGCCATATCCCTCGCTACCTTTGTGCACGGATTGCTGAAGAGGCAAAGCTGTCTGCAAGCGTTGTAGATTGTGTGGCCTACACAACCCCTAACTCCCACCTCAACAGCAAAGATGGTGGTCCAGATAGTTTGACTTCTCAGTTGTTTGGCAAGGGGTTCGTTCTTCGCTAGCTTAACATGGTGCCACTCTTCCATCTTGTCTTCCATTGGTACAGTCAGCTCCATGAGGACAATTTTTCTGGACTTTGCAGAGTGCAGCACAATGTCTGGTCGCTGCATTGTCTCTTTGATTTCCTTGTGGCACTGGCCTCGCCCTTTTAGGTAAGTTGCGAGCTTCCAGTCATGTGCGACAGCTAAGATACTCGATGGAGCCCTGACTCTCCTGCCCTTACAAACTTCGTCAGTTGCAGGGGCCCTTCTTCCACCGTGGTCGCATTGGCCAGCCTTATGGCATCCTCTACTTCCTGTGCTAGATAGTGGAGAACCTTGTTGTGGCGCCAAGTGTAACGACCAAGGCCCAAGGCCACACCACATGCTGACAGGACATAGTTGAGGGCCTGCTTCGTCCCGCACAGGGGACAGCTGGTGACTTCTACCTTCCCCCATCTAGCCAGGTTTGACTTTGTCGGTAGGGGATCATATGTTGCCCTGATGATGAAGGTCGGCCGCATCGGTGCCATGTGCCAGATCTCCTTTCAAAGCAGTTTTTGTTGCTCCGCTGCCTCCCAGGTTGTCCACTGGCCTTGTTGGGCCTGCTGCACCGCTGCCATCGTCCAATACAATGTAGTGCTGTGCGCTTTTCTCAAGACTCTCTGCGCAAACCTTTGCATTTCAAAGCAGACCGATTATCAGACTATGCTGATGACGTTAACATTGGACACGTTAGTTTTAGACATGGTTCAGGTAGCAAAATACGGTTGTGGAGTTGATTATTTCATGAGGGAGAAACTGTTTCTGCAACTCAAATGGAGACACCTGGATGCTACATGGCCTGTGTAGATACGCGTCATGCAAATTATTTTGTTACTATCAAGTCAAAATTTCAATGGCTACTTGTCAGCAGCTGTCATTGATGTCTGTTGTTTGCAATGTGACGCATTTGAGGAATGTGCACATGTTATTCAGGAAAATGTGAGACTCTGAATTGCTCAGTTTTGTAATTCATGAGAAAATTAGGTTTAAGAAATGTAGCACTTGGGGTTTAGGCTAGATTTAAAGTTCATGCTGTCAACTGAAAAGGCATTGAAAATTACAGGTGTCTGCCTGGATTTGAAAAGAAAAAACTGAAGCGACCACTAGACATTTAGCACACCGTTTTGGGGCTGCTATCCCTATAGAATTGTGTGTGCCTTTGTTATATAGAGAACGTGAGAGACACACGACTGAACACTGAGAAAAACACAGGGAAATTTAGAGCAACAACAGCAATCGCCAAAGAAGCAGCAACAGAATTGGACTAGTGCGTCAAGGATGTGCAGAATTGTTTTGACTTCTTTTTTCAGATTTCTGACTCTGATTTGCTGTTAAAAACGTATGCATCTGTCTCAGGAGGACAGGGGGATGTTTGCTTGACCCTGAAGACAGGTGGAAGATAGTCCAAAACAGAACATCAGTATCATATCAATGTGCTGGAGATACTAGAAGTAGTGCATGCCTTGATGAGGTTTGAATTAGAACAAAAGTCAAAGTGTTATCTGACAATACGTGTGTTGCTATACATCTAAAACACGGGTGGATCTCGTTCAACAGAGTGGCATACTGCAGCTCACAGAATCTGGCTCTGAGCCAAAGCGCAAAACATTTAGTTGACAGTGAATCACACACTCCGGAAGGTAAATGTCGAGGCTACTAAACAGTGATGAAATTTCAGTGACAGAACGGAAAGAAAATTAAACAGCAACATTTTCATAAGCATCACAAACAAGCTATTCTGTAGAGAAATTAAATTGTTTGCATCTTGCCTCATTTGTGGGGTCAAACCAGTTGTATGGTGAGGACCTGATTTCAGCATCCTGGGCTGTACATGCTTTTACATTGCATATTGGGGAGGGAGGGGAGGGAGGGGAGGGAGGGGAGGGAGGGGAGGGAAGGGAGAGGGGAGGGAGAGGAGGGAGGTGAGGGAGGGGAGGGAGGGGAGTGAGGGGGAGGAAGGGGAGGGAGGGAAGGTAGGGGGGGAAGGTAGGGGAGGAAATGGAGGGGGTAGGGGGAGAGGGGTGTTGACTGAATTGTGTTTTACTACCTTTCAGTCTCTTGCACAGAGTCATG
>JAWQFJ010002472.1:17500-52500 GCA_034096865.1 Theodoxus fluviatilis | reverse complement strand
TACGGGATTACTTTATCAGTGGGATGCCTAGGTCAATTTCACACAGTGGCCACACTGCGTCAAATATCGTTCAAAGAATAAATGACCTATGCATACCGTTTGTCAATACGTTAAACTGAAATGCTTCAGTACCTGACTGCTAATATTGCATACCTTAGACCGGATCTACAATTACAACCATGAAAGTAAGCAAGATCATTAGTATGAGAACTCAGGAGAGCAATTTGTAATGTAGATTCTTGCATGATATTCCTGAAAATCATCTCTGAACTGTTTTATTAAAGAAAAACGATATACATCATAGTGAGGACATGAAGATGCGTTGGACAAAATGCGAGATTTTACTTCGACCTATTTTTAACTTCTGACAGTGTGACTGCAAAGAAATCCACAACATACGTGTGGTGGAAGACGGAAGGCCACTGTGTGCAATGTTGAAGCTGGACTGTGTGTCGAACGCCACATTCTCGTATCTGCAAATGTAAACCCAAACAAATAGTAAGTTGAAAACTAAAGTGGATGGATGATCAATGGGTGGTGAATGGATGGAGGGATGAACTGATGGTTGAGGAATGAACTGATGGATGGATGGACTGATGGATGGATGAACTGATGGATCGATGGATCGATAGACATATGGACGGATGGACTGATGGACTGATGGACCGATGGACTGATGGATGGACGGATGGACTGATGGAAGGATGGACTGATGGACGGATGGACTGATGGACGGATGGACTGATGGACGGATGGACTGATGGATGGACGGATGGACTGATGGACTGATGGACGGATGGACTGATGGATGGACGGATGGACTGATGGAAGGATGGACTGATGGAAGGATGGACTGATGGACGGATGGACTGATGGACGGATGGACTGATGGATAAACGGATGGACTGATGGAAGGATGAACTGATGGAAGGATTGACTGATGGACGG
Source organism: Theodoxus fluviatilis (assembly GCA_034096865.1). Classification (NCBI taxonomy): domain Eukaryota; kingdom Metazoa; phylum Mollusca; class Gastropoda; order Cycloneritida; family Neritidae; genus Theodoxus; species Theodoxus fluviatilis. The sequence continues at coordinate 51,552 of JAWQFJ010002472.1, read as the reverse complement.
ATGGACTGATGGACGGATGGACTGATGGATTGATGGACGGATGGACTGATGGATGGACGGATGGACTGATGAACGGATGGACTGATGGAAGGATGGACTGATGGACGGATGGACTGATGGACGGATGGACTAATGGACTGATGGGTGGATGGACTGATGGGTGGATGATGGATGGACGGATGGACTGATGGACGGATGGACAGATGGATTGATGGACGGATGGACGGATGGACTGATGGACGGATGGACAGATGGATTGATGGACGGATGGACGGATGGACTGATGAACGGATGGACTGATGGACTGATGGACTGATGGACTGATGGACGGATGGACGGATGGACGGATGGACGGATGGACGGATGGACGGATGGACTGATGGACGGATGGACGGATGGACGGATGGACTGATGGATGGATTGACTGATGGGTGGATGATGGATGGACGGATGGACTGATGGACGGATGGACGGATGGACGGATGGACGGATGGACTGATGGGTGGATGGACTGATGGGTGGATGATGGATGGACGGATGGACTGATGGACGGATGGACAGATGGACTGATGGACGGATGGACGGATGGAGGGATGGACTGATGGGTGGATGGACGGATGGACGGATGGAGGGATGGATTGTTGGACGGATGGACTGATGGACGGATGGACAGATGGACTGATGAACAGATGGACTGATGGACGGATGGACTGATGGATGGATGGACTGATGGACTGATGAACAGATGGACTGACGGACGGATGGACGGATGGATGGATGGACTGATGGACGGACGGACGGACGGATGGATGTGTTGATGGAAATATTCACATGCAAGCATCTATGAGGCAGAAAACAATGAAAAAATACAAAAGAAAGGAGATGGAATTGAGGTTAAGAAAGGAAAGAATCTAAGAAATACGCATGGTTTGACAAACTCACACTCTGCGTGGGAAGATAGAATATTGTACACATGTTCAGCTCCAAAACAAATGTACAAAATGTAGCGCTATACAGTTACAAGATTTCGCGAAAACCGATTGACATGGTCGTGATTTTGGTGTTAATGCTTTGCATGTTTATGTTCTTGTTGTCTTTTAAGTTTGCAAAACTCGAATACAGCGTGTGCTGCACCGATATCTCGCTCATCAGCGATCGCCGACAAATAACAACAAACTCTCAAAATTCTACTTACGTGCTTGTTTTCTTCCCACCGCCTCTCCCTGAAAAGGTAAGCATATTTCGTCTAGGAATGTATACAAGCACATTTTATTGCCTGACACGGTTCACACCTGCAAGTGAAAAACAACAACAGCAACAACGTATGAGAGGTACTCAGTGACGGTGATGTGCTTGTTGAACGATGCATCTTGATCACTCATTAAACCTCGAGGACATTAAGTGAGGACAAAGTATGGGCCTCTGCATGCCTTGCTAGATGAGTACAGAGGTGCTTCTCGGGGATGGATACAGTGACTGGCGACCAATACTCGCAGCATGTGGGTTTCAGGTCGTCTTGGGTGGTCAGAATGAAAAGCTAACTGTCATGGGTGACTTTCCTACATCTCTGAGAATTCTGGACACACATCCAGTCAAAAATGACTCAATGTAGTTATGATGTTCCCCAGTAGACTATTTAGCTGATTAAAGATGCTATGGGCTGGGCTTTTGGAACAGACCCCAAAGCCCAGCAGCCAAGGGTTGCAGCTAAATCGGGTGGGTGGTGGTGGATGGGGGTGGTGGATGAGGGGTGTGTGGATGGGGGTGGTGGATGGGGGTGGATGGATGGGGGTGGATGGATGGGGGTGGATGGGGGTGGGGGTGGGATGAGAGGCAATGGAGCGGCTCCGGCCATGTCGTGCTCTTGCTACAGGACGGTAAGGAAGGAAGCCGGGATAAAAGAGTGTGAGGTACAGGGAACTACGAAGAACTATATGACGTTTAAAGATGTGGAACGAATCAATTATGAAGCGAAACAGATCCTTTGTGGCACTCCATCTAGACAGCCATGTTTCATTGAGTCTCGTGTCCTCTGCAGATGTATATCTGGGTTTCAGCCTTCTAACTATGGTGCAATCATAATAGGACTCTGCAGTGCAGATAAGACGAGGCCAAATCAACGCATGTGGGAAGCACATGACGATCTAGCAATAACACCTGGCCTCCGAATTGCTTTAAAAACAGTGCTCATGTTTGCTGATTGCTGTTAAGCTGCATACTCAATGCTGGAGCAAATTACATCAAATCAAACAGATATAAATTACAATTGTCATAGTCTAGCTTTAAAACGTGCATTCAAGGCAAACGAAGTGGAAGGTTTACATTAAAGAGAAAATTGCAGGTCTCTCAATGCACACTCAACGAGGTATTTTGTAGCTTACCTGTCTGCCTCCAGTGGCGGAAAAGCAGGTACCCCACAAGCAGAGTTCCTCCTAAAGTCGCAGCAAACGTGACGACAGCAGTAATGGCGGCAACGGATCCTTTGCTCAAGCCATCAGCCTCACCCTGTCCCTCTGTACATACATCCAGAGATGAAATCAAGTACAACTGTTCTGCTGACATCACAATACGTTAATGCAGATGACTGCCAGTAATAATCTTGTATAGACTTGGTGATAACTGGACAGTTGAAATTAATATTCAATGCAACAGTGATGCTGATGTGTGACGGTTCAATGTTAAATTCATAGTGAGCCTTCATTTCCCACTTCAGAAGCTGAAATCTGGCCCACAATCACAGGCACTGCTCTGACCTTGGCTGTGTAAGCGCCCATGTTCAAATGCCCGCGTGCCATCCTCCCGCTAGTGAAGTTGGGAGATGACCCCTTCACTTGAACGCCATTCTCCCATGAACGATATTGATGTCTACTTCATTCATTGCCTGGACTCTACCACTGCCCGTCTACTCTCAACAATGCTTCATCATCTTCACCCTCCTTAGAGGCTGAACTTACCCCTCTCCCTTCAGAGACGTTTCATCTTGTCCCCAGGTGTATAGATTGCCTCCATTGGATTACGAATTGTGCAGACGATGGTTCTGTGCGTTTGTGAATTGTGAGTTTTTCCTCACTTTAGTCTTGGACTTTGAACTATACGTATGAGCTTTCTGATCATTTGTTCTCACATTTTTTATTGACTTGATGATTCACAATTCAACTTGATCTGCATTTTGTTTAGAGTTGTAATATCGTGGGTTATGAGTGCAAGCAACGTTGTTTTTCTGCTGCCTTTAATCAGTTGTCATTAGGCTAGGAAGTACATATTTCCTCAATTAAAATGCAATATTAATTCCTTCCCCCACTCCTTGATGTTTTTATTTTGTGTTGTGCTCATATGGAAAGAATGTCGTATGCATCACCCGGCGTGTGCAATAGCCCCTAGACATTGTTTATTGTATTTGTTGAAATTACAAGATGGAGGTACTGATGCAGCTGCATGAAATGCTAAACTTGCAGCAGTGCCCTTACAATGTGCTCATTTCACTTCACACACTCATACCCACTCCTTCCTCACCAAAAAGATAAGAGTTTCAAAAAGATTCAGAAAGTGAAAACCTTAGATTTCAAAAAGCCCTCTCGGTTCAGAAAAGATCTACAGCATCGACACTCATCACACATTTTTCCAACATTATGTTTGAGGTGTTGTTGCCTTGCACAATCTGATCATTGATCTCATGCACTGGCAATATCCACAATGTTTGCCTACCGACCCGAATTTGATCAGTGATTGTATTTTTCACTGTGACTATCGTCAACTCTTAAATGACTGCGTGTACACAAATCGCTACAAATAAAAACCCATCACGTGTTCAGCTACTCTCTAGTCACGCCATGCCACCTCCGCCGTGACTGTTCCAGCTGAGAGGTTCATTATGTAAATATGCAGGCTGCAGACAGCGCGCATGTACCTGGGGGGAAAAGGAAGAAATGCTTGATTCAAACATCAGCATGAACCAAGGCTTCGCCATGTCTTTCTCACCTGGCAACGTGGCTTCGACATTTGTCATTCCCGAAACCTCCACGGTGTAGTTGCTGAGGTTGCGGACTTCACGAGAGTTCTGGGCCCTGACTCTGAAGACGTAGACCGTGCCAGGCCGAAGACTCCCCACGGTGACTGAGGATGACGTCACTCTGCTCGGCAAGGACGTCCACTGGTCAGGCTGGCTGTGGAGACGGAACTCCACCAGGAACCACTGGACGAAGTCCCCGCCTGGAAAGCCAGGCGTCCAGGACAGCGAGATGCTGCTGGGGGACACGTCAGTTACGTGCAGGTCTCCAGGGGCAAACGGGGGACCTGGAAACAGTGCTGGCTGTGACACGTGTCTGTTCATTGTTCAGGAAATGGCAGCACATCTTGATATGTTTGAGAAAAAGTATTTCACAAGCACTAGATCATTCTCAGTGAGTACATATCATGACCATCGATTGTGTCATAGGCTAGCATACATATACATATACAATTACATGGTTAAGATACGTCAAAGGAAACCTTAGGTGCCATTCACACATAGTAATCAAATGTATGGATACGTGGATGGACGAATGGAGAGATGAATGGAAGGATCAAATAATGGATTTATGGATTTATGCATAGAAGCACGGATGGATGAACGCTTGGATGGATGGATGGAAGCATTGATGGATGAAAGGAGGGACAATAGCTGAATGTTGGATGAATAGATGGATGGGTAATTGAATGAATGGATTAATAGATGAATGATTTATGGATGGATAATTGATGGATGAATGAGAAGGGGGTTGGATTGATGGATGCACTCATGCATGGATAAGTGCGTGGATGGATGGATAGATGGACGACTGGATGGGTGGGTGAAACGATTGATGGATAGAAGCTTACATGCATCTCTGAAAGGATGAATGGATGTGTGCATGCATGTATAGACGTTTGGATACATGAATGAAGGGGTGGATGGATTTATGGATGAATCTGATGAAGGACCAGTTCGCACTTTTTCCCCCATCTGTCAACAGCCTCTGCCCACATGTGTGTCTTATCACTTAATCCATGTAATATCTCCTACTAGTTTGGTTTTGGTCAAGTATTTCCTTTGTTGTCAGGCCACTTCAATTGCCTCTTGGACTCCACTTTCGTCTGGTCCTAAGAGTTGGAATAACTGATCTGACAAGTATTTTGAGTATCAAAGTGTCGCCATCATCTATAAATATGTGCATGTCTTCACAGCCAACAAGACAACTAAATGTGCCAAAGGAAATCTTGGCAAACAAAACAACCATTCATAGCCACACAAACACCTGCTGGAGGCTCACCAGCGGCCCAAAGCGTGATGGTAGCAGAGCTGCACCCCACGACGTTGCAGACCTGCAGCGTGTAGACACCCACAGTCTCTGGCGTGACCACTGTGTCCAGAGCGAGGCTGGTGCCCGGGGCGGAGACGTCCTTGCCGTGGACAGAGAGGCGGACCTCCCCTGGAGAGCTGGACACGTTGTACAGGCCGCCACTGCTGACGTTGGCAGAGCGGAAGTACCAGGTGGCGTTGGTCATCACAGGAAAGGCGTACAGCTGGCGGAGGAGGCGTCTGGCCTCCCCTGTCTCTCCTGACACCACCGTCCCGTTAGGAAGAAGCTGGGGATTGTCTGCAAGTAGCAAGTTACACGTTGGATTGTTTTTCTTTCATATGACGTGCAAATATTGTGCGACGAAATGCGACTATCAGCAATGTCAGCAATTCTCACAAATTCAACGATCAGGGATCAGGGTTAACTAGTTTTTTTCCGTGCTAGATTCAGTGGAGAGCCAGTAAATACAAGTAAAGAGATAGTAGAGTCAAAATAGATATCGACTGCCACAAAATAGACTGCTGTACTACACGCAACTTGACATGGCGGCATATATTCAACTAGTGTTCTTAGGCCTCGGCTATTTGGCATACCAGTTCTACGTCTCAACACTACTCTCTAGGCGAAAATTCTTTAGCACCATCATGATTCGTTTTCTTGGAAATATACCATCTGTCATGTTTGAATACTAGTATGTGTTTGTGTGAATTTTGCGGTCGTCGGGGTGTATGTGTGTGTGTGTGTGTGTGTGTGTGTGTGTGTGTGTGTGTGTGTGTGTACGTGTGCGTGTGAGTGTGTGTGTGTGTTGGCGTGTGTGTGTTTGTGTCTGTATATGCGAATTTGTGTGTATATATGAGCGTGTGTGTGTATATGTGTGCGTATGTGTGTGTCTGTGTGTGCGTGTGTATGCGTGTGTTTGTGTGTGTGTGTGTGTATGTGTGTGTGTGTGTGTGTGTGTGACATGTTTACACAAGTTCCTCCTCCACGTACACACTTTCAGTTGTTAAGAAGGGACATCGCAGTGAGAAAAAGCAGACCAAAAGACGGAGTCCCAGCTCACCCCAGACGGAGACGTTGCTGGAGGCCTCCTGGACAGTCCCACCCTGGCAGTCCTGCACCCCGTTGTCCGCGGAGCAGCGGTACGTGCCCGTGTCCTGGTAAGAGGTCAAGGTCAGACTCTGCTGACTTCCGGTCACTCGTCTCACTTCCTGTCCCCGCCAGGACTGGACCCAGTCTCCAAAGCGGAGGGAGGCAGGGCGGCCCTGGGCAGAGCAGACCAGACGCTGTTCCCGGGGACTGACCTCCGTCACCTCCACCGTGACGTCAGGGGGGTCTGAGTGGAAAGTGGACAGACACTGCAATCTCAAAACAATGGAGATGACAATGAGCTCTGACATTTACCAGATAACGGCAAAACAAAGTATCTGCCACTGGGGAAAACTACACCCCTCTTACCTGCAGCAAGTCAGGCGAGAAATAATGTCAGCGTGCATACTAAACCTGCTGTATTACTCACTGAACTGTGTGATATTTGCAGGACATGATGATAGCCAACATTCAAAGCCAACAACTAAATTAGTAAAACAGGATTTAAACAATTAATGAATGAGACATGTTTTCGCCTAATCTTTCAACTGCAATGCGAAGGTGAAAACTTATGTCGCTTAGAACTGGACTCCATCTGCTGTGTTTCAGGTCAGCTTTAGGACGTGTGAGGGAAGTGGGTTCTGTGCTGGAAAGACCTGGCAACATCTTGCTATAAAAAATGCACACCACTGCACATCTCCACTAGGTGTTCCTACTTAATTTTCCAGGACAACGCATGCGCTGAATCACGTTAGCAACCACAAAAATGATCAGTAAAGCACATTTTTAGAAATGGAAAAAAAATCTGAAGGACGTTGAAGAGCGACTCACACAACACGGTGAGGTTGACTGCGACGTTGCTGGACAGGACACCAAACTTTGCGGAGTTGGACACAGCTGTGCAGGTGTGGCGGCCGTGGTGGTCACGTGTGACGGGGTCAAAGGTCAGCTGACCCCCCTGTCCCCCCTGGGGGCTCCAGGAGAGGGAGGAGGGGGAGGGGTTGCCAAAGGCCGAGCAGTTCAGACGGACCGAGACACACTTTTCTGTGACGGTCACACTTCCGTCTGGCTGCTGGACCGGAACTGACGTCACAGACACCACTGGAGGATCTGGCGGTAACATGGGAGATAATGATGAAGGTGCATGCAATCCCGTCAAGTTTGTTGTCAAATGATATAAGTTTGCACCCACGCTACAAAGGCAAATAAAGATACACAACATCCTTGGCCAGTTTCTGTGCATGTTTGCATGAGTTGATGGTTCCAGACTTGATAGTGCTACTTTTACAGCATTTTTGTGAGCTTGTCTAAGACAACTTTGCTGTTTTTCCATCAACAACTAACAAGTTTCATTCTAAGGACAAAGACAATGGTGTTGGTGTTTACGATGTTCGTTAACGTTGAAAGCATAGTTCGTGTGACTACTTATCATGAGTGAATGTGTATGTGTGTGTGTGTGTGTGTGTGTGTGTGTGTGTGTGTGTGTGTGTGTGTGTGTGTGTGTGTGTGTGTGTGTGTGTTTGTGTGTATGCGTGTGTGTTTGTGTGTTTGTGAGTGTGTGTGTGTGTATGTGTGTTTGTGTGTGTGTGTGTGTGTGAGAAAGAGAGAGAGAGAGAGAGAGAGAGAGAGAGAGAGAGAGAGAGAGAGAGAGAGAGATGAACGAACAAACGGTTTATTGAAGAGACCTCCGGTCTATTTAAAATGCATTTTCCAAAACATAAGAAACAGCTGGTGGACTATCGTGGTTGTACACTGTGATAAGCGTGTGCAGTGTACATGCAGGTCTCAGTTGCAGACTCTCTACACAGTGTACAACGAGGATGTAGCTTCATACATTACTCACACTGTACAAGCAGGCTGTAGTTAGAGACGATTCTTACAGTTTAAAATCAGGGTGTAGTTAGAGATGCAACTCACATTGTACAACCAGTGTGTAGTTACCGACACTATTCACAGTGTACAACGAGAGTGTAGCTACAGACTGCATTTACAGCGTACAACAAGGGTTTAGCTACAGACACCAGGGTGTAGCCACAGACACTACTCACTGTGAACAACCAGGCTCTAGTCACAGACACTTAACACAGTGTAGAACCATGGTTTAGTTACGTACCCTACTCACAGTGTACAACCATAGTGTACCGACTAATACTTCTCACAGTGTAATTGGAGGTGTAGATGCAAACACTACTCACATTTGTACAACCTGGGTGTAGTTGCAGACGCTACTCACAGTGTATAACTTTTGTGTAGTTTGAGACGCTACTCACAGTGTACAACCATGGTGTAGTTGGAGACGCTACTCACAGTGTACGACCATGGTGTAGTTGGAGACGCTACTCAGTGTACAACCAGGGTGTAGTTGGAGACGCTACTCACAGTGTACAACCAGGGTGTAGTTGGAGACGCTACTCACAGTGTACAACCAGGGTGTAGCTGGAGACGCTACTCACAGTGTACAACCAGGGTGTAGTTGGAGACGCTACTCACAGTGTACAACCAGGGTGTAGTTGGAGACGCTACTCACAGTGTACAACCAGGGTGTAGTTGGAGACGCTACTCACAGTGTACAACCAGGGTGTAGTTAGAGACGCTACTCACAGTGTACAAGCAGGGTGTAGTTGGAGACGCTACTCACAGTGTACAACCAGGGTGTAGTTGGAGACGCTACTCACAGTGTACAACCAGGGTGTAGTTGGAGACGCTACTCACAGTGTACAACCAGGGTGTAGTTGGAGACGCTACTCACAGTGTACAACCAGGGTGTAGCTGGAGACGCTACTCACAGTGTACAAATAAGGGTGTAGCTGGAGACGCTACTCACAGTGTACAACCAGGGTGTAGTTGGAGACGCTACTCACAGTGTACAACCAGGGTGTAGTTGGAGACGCTACTCACAGTGTACAACCAGGGTGTAGTTGGAGATGAGGGAAAGGCCACGGCTGCTGGTGAAGCTGTTGACTGCCTGGCACTGCACCACTCGGGAGTCGTGCTCCTCCCCCAGGCTGGCGTACTCCAGGTTGTCTCCCCTCTCACTGCCCCCGTGTCCACCCAACCAACGGTAGGTGGCGCTGGGCCGTCCGGGGTCAGAGGACATGCAGGTCAAGGTCAGTCTCTGACCCTTCAACCAAGGTGCAGGGCCTAGTGATGACACCACATTTGGAGGAGACGGGGGATCTTGAACAGAAGAATCAAAGTAATTAAACCACATTGTACGTTTAAAAAAACTTCATAAAAGCAAGTGCCATAACATTAACTGGCAGGAAGTTTTAAACACTTAATACACAAAAAAAATTCAATATTTCCCTAAAGCAAATGTTCATTTCACAGACCACATTTACACAACTGAGCATAATATGTACACTGACTGCATATGGTTTCATTATACTTAAAACAGATTATCGCAGGCTTTTGAACTCACATGAAAGTTTCACCTGTGTTAATTTGACATTCAGCATCATTCTAGTCAACATTTAAACAATGATTAAATATATCATTGATGGTCAGTCAAGAATAGCAACAACGACGAACACTCAGTCTTCAGTATCAGCATGCTGCTCTACAACTATCCTTTTGAAACGTCTATTGAACATTTGTAGTCTATTTACATTTAACTGTAACAAGCCTATATATAAAACACTCCTCACGCACTCGATCAGTCCATTCAAAAAACACTCTTTCCCCACAAACAAAACCACATGACAAACTCCCCAGACAATAAATCAGAGTACTAAAACAACTTCTTTCATTATCACATCGATGAAATTCACTCCCATAGTCCTGATTACAGCCCACTCAGTTCTCCCAGGCCAGTCACCACGACCCACTTGGTCCTCATACACATGGCCGGCTCCGGCTCACACACATGCGGGCTTGCGAGGCCAGTTCTCCTCACCATGTGCCGACTGGCAATCTAAGCCCACAACACTGTAGTGTGTACAGTAAGCTGCCTCTGACAGCAGCCTCAGAGTCTTTCCACTTTGGAGTCCTTGTCATCTTCCAGCAGCAGGAACCCAGTCTCTGCTCAGCAACCTTCATGCATACTGTGAAGTGAGTGACTTCGCTCGACTCAAGCTTACCGTCTCTCGTGAAGAAAAGTTGTTTTGCATACACAGTCAGCTCTGACACACAGTTTAGATACAATTCACTGTTAAACATAACTCTGTTCACCAGCATTGAAACCATGCACAACATGCTTCTGAAAACAAAAATACGAACTTTAAATGTATCAGGCCCAGTGCACATTTGCACCAAGCCAAAAGCTGACCCGTCACTCTGTTATATAATTTCTTGTTCAGTCAAATTTTGTATACACTTAGAACAGTCAGCCATGAAAACAAAATCATGTGCCATGATGTTTCTGCTCTGAAGGATAAGAAACCAGCCACAAATTAGTTTTAAAGATAGTTTCTATTGGAAATAGCGTCATACATGACGTTATCAAACAATTGTTGCATCCCATGAAAATTGTACATCCAACATTAGTTGGGAAATAGGGATTGCAACAGTCAATAAACTTTAGCAATATTCCCTACTGAGCCTTATGGTTAAAAGTGAGTGCATTCTTAATAATATTCTAGTTTTATGTACCTGTGTGTCCATCGGTGGTTTTTTTTTTGGCATTCCACACGTGAAACAAAATTATTTCCACTACTCAACTGTTCTGGAGATATCTGTGTTTTTTCATCTCAAATAACTAACCTCAAGACGGAGTTGTATCATTTTGGGGAACTAGTGCGATTTGTAACAAATAGCAATTATATCGTTTCTATCTTGCCGATGCTCTTGAGTTTGTATTTGAAACTCGAATAGCGAGTACAGTTTAGCTTTTAGTATAATTGCGCGTCTTCTGTATGAACGTTATTCAATTGTAAGGACCACGTTGCTTACTCGCGAGGTCCTGAGAGAGGCATTGGCCTGTGTCAGCAAGTGTCAACATTTGATTGTCTTTACATCTGCGGTCATTACGTTGACACCAGCCTATTCCTCGCGTGACCTCAGTTTTCCTCATGAATATGCAACATGCCCGAGGTTTTGCTATACGTATTGCTTTGAGATTGTCTCCATTTTGATTGTGTTGCATTTTGTCACAACTCTGGTTTGCGATAAGAATTCTTTGTGAGAATAGCTTCCTATTTGCCAAGTCAAGCTGAAGTTTGAGAGTGAAATAGGGAACAGTTGGTGGAATTTCTACGCTGAGTGTGACAATTTGAAGGGAAACAAGAAGGAGCTATGCGTATATACTGCAAAGCAAATCACAACACAGAGTGAGAGACAGCTTTGACATGGTTGTGCGTAGTCTGTTCAATTCGGTTGAAGAGAAGCTACATGAATATCAAAGTGATGAAGCTGATCGAGTAGAGACATGAGTTCTCCAGAGTATGAGTGCAGGCTTGAGTGGAGAAATAGATTTCGAGATTGAAAAGAAGAGGATGCAATTTTTAAAGATGCACATACATGTAGAGTGGAGAGAAGCATACGCGAGAAGAAGCTGAGGAAAAGAAAAGGAAAGCAACAAGATCGGAAAGGTTAGATAAGGCGAGAAGACTGAGTATGCGTGAGTGAGAGGACTGAATTGGATGACTGAATGTTTATTTCGGCCGATGACCCATCAGGGTTATAACAATATAAAAAGTAAAATCGCAATGAAATATCCCAGTATACGCAGAAAGTGGTAAAGCAGTTCAAACTTTACAGTGATAGACATATATGTTTAGAATATTCTTAGAGATTATAAATATGATCCTAACAATAAAACAGTTTAAATAAAGCACACCAAGCGAACATCTAGCAACATAAAAACCGCTGGCGCTGAACCTCCAGGTTTTGGCATATACAAAAAAGAAGAAGATCGGGTTCGAACCTGCAACCTCTCGAAGAAAGAGGGTTGAAAAAAAACCACACACACACAAACACAAAAAACCAGGTCGGGTTTGAACCCACAACATCTCGAAAAAAGAGAAAAAACAAAAAGTTTCAGCGCAGAATCGAACCTGGTCACGCATGACCAAGAGTGCAATGCTCTACCAACTATGCCATGGAGAACTCGTATGACTGAGTGGTTGTAAAGCATTTATAACGTTCTTTTCTGTGGCCACACCAGCAGCTAAATCTCAACCAGCTGAATAAAAGCAAAGGAGTCTGCATGGGGGTGAGTCTCAGATCTGCATTTGAAATTGAACATTACTGCTCATTGCTCGTGCAAGGCTGGGTAAGTGTTGTTGTTTTTTATTATTTATCTGTTATGTGTTTGATGGAGTAACCTAAGCTCAATTCCAAAATTGTAGAACCTACTGTTGAAGTGTTTTGTGTGGAGGCAAAAAGCTTGCGCAACTGTCCTTTGCACTGACTGTCCTATGCACGGACTGTCCTTTGCACTGACCGTCCTTTGCATTAACTGTCCTTCACACTGACTGTTCTATGCACTGAAAAGGAGATAGTCACGAAGGAGAGGAGGGGAAGTGCGGTTACTACAGTGGGTAAAGATCTAGCAGTCCGCTCCAAGTTTTTGTCGCGCTCACCAGTGCTTCGGACACGTGCCGGTCATTCTCTGCACTGGTCAGTGAGAAAGTGCATAGGACTGTCAGTGCATCGGACAGTCAGTGCATAGAACAGTCAGTGTGAAGGACAGTTAATGCAAAGGACAGTCCGTGCATAGGACAGTCAGTGCGAAGGACAGTTGCACAAGCTTTTTGGCTTCACACAGTGACACACAACACTTCAACAGTAGGTTCTACAATTTGGGAATGCGAGCTTAGGTTACTCCATCAAACATGTAACAGATAAATGATTTAAAAAATACTACACTTACCCAGCCTTGCACAAGCAATGAGGATGGTTGATCTTCTGCTTAGCAGCGCCAAGATGGAAAGAAAGTCAATGTGGTCCTTTATTTTTTCGCATTGATCTGAAGCACCGAGCTGTCACCTCCACCGTTTAATCCTCTTGCTAATAGATCTTAATTTCGTCTAAATAACATGAGTAGTATTTATTCATACCCCTGTCTATCACAGTCTGAGAAATCTTCTCACTGTCTGGCAAAAACGAGACACAAATGCTGTCCGGAATACAACGCAACGATTCAGTCTGCGTTCATGTGGAAGCCATTTTTGCCGCCTTCATTTTTATCACGCGAGGTATAGCGAGAAAGGGGTGTGGCTGTTGAAGGGGCATTTCGCCATTCTGTCAATTAAAATTTCGAGTTTACGACCTAAATAAACCACTTTCTCTTCAAACCTTGATGCTGAAAATTTGACACATTCAATCGGACCTAACTTTCAGTAAGTGTGCAAAATGTCAAGGAAATCCGTCCAGCAGTTATTGAGAAATCAGCCGTGAAGTCGGGACAGACAGACACACACACACAGATAAAAACCGCTGGCGCTGAACCTCCAGGTTTTGGCATATTTAAAAAAAATTGAAAAAGATCGGGTTCGAACCCGCAACCTCTCGAGAAAAGATGGGGAAAAAACACACATGAACAAAAACACAATAAACCAGGTCGGGTTGGAACCCACAACCTCTCGAAAAAAGAGAAGAAAAAAGTTTCAGCGCAGAATCGAACCTGGTCATGCATGACCACGAGTCCAATGCTCTACCACACGAGCCATTAGACTTAGAGAATTGATATGACACTGAGACAAAAGTTCGCCACCCTAAAGTGGACAATGCTGGTGAAAAAAAATCTATATTTTCATTTGTTTGTTTGTGTTTCATGAAAGTGTTGTGTATGAAGTATCTTTATTTATGGATAAAAAGATAATAGTTGTTGTGGGTTTTCTGTAATTCTTTGTTAATGCCGACGCTGGACATCTGATGGTGGTTACAGGAGGACAAAAATGTAAAGCTATTTCTGATTTGAAGAAAAAAATTGCGCGATCGCGTAATGCTGAAAACCAGCAAAATTGAAACGTTCTCCGCCAACTGTGGAACAGAACGAGTCAATCCTGTTAACACGATGCATAACTGGTAGGTTTTTAGGCTAGATTCGCTTCGAAAAGTTGCAGATAATCTGATGGTGTTAGACTGCAAGTGTAACTTTTCTGACTTGCATTCCACTCAACACATTTTTGACTTGGTGGACATGTACTCGATTAATTGACTCGATTAAATTGAACTGATGTATTTGATATAAATTTGTATTAATCCTGAAAAATTATGAAATCATACTTCATTCATTCGCGCATTAGTCTTGGCAGCGTTCAGCGGACGAAATAAACATCAAACTACTTGGACCATAACGTCAGAGCGAGTAGCAGACGAAACTATCACCGTCACGTGACACAAACTGGCCAATCAGAAGCGATGACGCCGGATGTGAAATTCCTGCTACATTACGGTCGTAATAATCGGACAAAGTCTGAATAATCTGAGAAAGAAACTCGAATTGGTTCATTATTTGTATGAATGCGAGTTTTTTGGTCGACTTCGGTAAATTTCGCGCTGCCTCGCAGTGATGATTGTATACGAAGCTGTCGTCTGATAGGCGAAAGCAATCCCCGAAGCCAGCGAAGTTTCGACCATGATATGAAAGGACAAAATCGCGATAGGTCGTATTAGGGTCGATTAAAAACGCTAAAACGATTGTACTACACAATTGTAGGAAAATGGATGATAGTTCATGAAATTTGAGTGGTCTTGTACATTTTAGGATACTCAAGGTCTATTTCAGGTAAGTTTATTATCGATTCACTGCCACTAGGCCACACGAACAGAACTTGGTAGTCACTATTGAGTGAGGAGAAGAAGGATTCGTGGTGACCTAATATAGGCTAACAAATTGTACAATGATCTCGTAGACGTGGAGTGGAGCGACTTCTTTAAGTCACCAAGTTGTGCCAGTACGAGAAATGCAGACGGAAAAGTATTTGTTCAACGTAGACGTTCAACATACGAAGGAGCCATTGTTTTTGCTGAAGTAGGAAAAGATAACTGACTCGATTTCGATCTAAAGATTACCCATAATTTCTGATGTTACGTCAATTGAAATGTCAGTGGGGGCGGTTTCGAGTTTCCGACCTAAATAAACCACTTTCTCTTCAAACCTCGATGCTGAAAATTTGATACATTCAATCGGACCTAACTTTCAGTAAGTGTGCAAAATGTCAAGGAAATCCGTCCAGCAGTTTTTGAGAAATCAGTCGTGAAGTCGGAACAGCGAGACAGACAAATAGATAAAATTACGTCACGTTATTGATCACGACGTCACACATTTGGTATTTTCGCCGTTCCATCAATTAACAAATTAGGAAGGCGCAACCCGAGCTTACGACCTTAAAAAACCACTTTCTCTTCAAACCTCGATTCTGAACATTTGATACATTCAATCGGACCTAACTTCCAGTAAGTGTGCAAAATGTCAAGGAACTCCGTCTAGCAGTTATTGAGAAATCAGCCGTGAAGTCGGGACAGACAGACAGACAGACAGACAGACAGACACACAGACAGATAAAGTCTGTAGGACCTCCAGTAAACCTGGAGGGATAAAGTCTGTAGGACCTCCAGTAAACCTGGAGGGATAAAAAGAATTACGTGTTACTTCTTAGAATATTTCGGTAATTAGCCAGCCAGGACATTCAAGACTATAAGAATGTCTTACGTCATAGCACACGTATTCTTTTTATACTTCATCTTGACGCTATTTTATTCTTTGCTGAAGAAGTTGCTGAAAGGCATCGAAATATTCTAAGTACAAACACGGAAAGTCATCTTGTTTTTTGTTTTCTTTCTCTTTTTTGGAAGCATCATCATCATCATCATCATCATCATCATCATCATCATCATCATCATCATCATCGTCGTCGTCGTCGTCGTTGTCGTCGTCGTCGTCGTCGTCGTCGACGTCGTCGTCATCGTCGTCATCGTCATCATTGATGGTTGAGTGACAAGTCAAAACCAATCGACGGAAAGATAACGAGGTCAGCGAAGAGACGGACAGACTGATAAACAGAGTAATGGGACAGAGGGACACACATGAAGAAACTGGAGAAGTCTACGATCATGAGATAATTACAAGTAGATAATATGAAGAAATGCCAATAATATTCTCTTAAATTTAACCCATTAACCCATGATACTTGCTTGTGTTTTAGGGCGAAGATCGTACATGTTGGATGCTACAAAAGATTCTGTAAACGTCCAGATTACAGGGTCCAAAAAGTAGCAGAAATCTTAAATCACTCACAGCATTACTCTTTCCCTCAAGGACGAAATCATCAGCTCAGAAGAATGAAAACAAACTTCGCAGACGAGGTCTTGAAACAAAGTGGCGTCGCAAGATACCTACAGGTCACAACGACTGTTCCGTCTTGCGTGAGGTCAAAGCCCCTGATGTCGTCCTTGTGACCCCCCAGACAGTGGAGGAGTGGCCCCCCGGGCTGGGTGAGGAGGCGCCTGGAGGGCTGCAGGTAGGGCACGCTGGAACTCTGGCACAGGGTCAGGAACTTCCCGAGTTCCACTGTGGAGACAGGTCAAGGTCGTTCTTAACTAGAGAGAACTCTGCCAGAGCAAACCTCCGCCAAGGACACCACAAGTGCTCTCCCCTGGTCTGTACTGTGGACTCCATTCATTCAGGCAGGCTGTTCTGCTAGCCAGGCCTGACGCAACGAAGTTTAGTGTAGATAAAAGTTGGAAGGGAAGGGAAGTTCCTGTAAATACGTGTAGTGTTTTGCTTGGCACGTCAGAGATAGGCGAGCATACTTTGGAAGGATGTGGATATATTTAAATATCCTGGGAAGTTTAATGAATTTCAGTGGTTGAAGTGAAAGGGATTTCTGAGTGCCAAACGAATACGACGACGTCATCAATAGTTTGACGTCATCCATCAACTTCCTGATTTGCGAAAAAATTTATCTTTTCGGTCGTAATTCCAAAACGAGGCAACAGAAAACCTCCAACATTTAATGGATTAAAAGAAAAGTTACTCTGACCTTTCATGAAATTTAATCAGGATCTGTTTTAAGTTTTTTTACTCACATGCGAAGTAAAAGTGAGTCTATGCACTCACCCGTTTCGTCCGTCCGGGTGTTAGGGCGTCCGAAAACTTTAACTTTGGATTTTTCTCGGAGACTATTAAGTCTATCAATACCAAATGTGGCATGATGGTGTATGATGACAAGGTCTCAAAAAACATACATAGTGACATGACCTTGCATCAAGGTCAAGGTCGCAGGGGCAATAAATGTTGTCTAAAAAAACTGCCATTTTTCACATTTTCTTAATTGTCCCTCAAGTTTTTGAGATTGGATATCTCACCTATATATGGTATATAGGGCAAAATAAGCCCTATCTTTTGATACTACTTTTGGTTGACCTTGCTTCAAGGTCAAGATCACAGGAGCTCTTCAAAATTGGATTGTATACATATTTTGAAGTGTCCTTGACCCTGAACTATGGAAGATAACTGTTTCAAACTTAATAAATATGTGGGACACATTTTATACTTTCATGATGAGACACATTTGGTCACATATCATCAAGGTCAAGGTCACTTTGACCCTTACGAAATGTGACCAAAATGGAGTAGTGAACTACTAAAAGTGACCATATATCATGGTAGAAAGTGCCAATAAGCACCATTGTGCTTCCTATGTCTTGAATTAATAGCTTTGTGTTGCATGAACTTGGATCCAAGGTCAAGGTCACATGTATTTTGGTAGGAAAAATGTGTAAAGCATTTCTTAGTGTATGATGTCATTGCTAGGTTTAGTTGTTTGACCTTGTTTAGTTATTTTGCTGAATAACTAACTAATCAACTAACGGACGGTAAAGCATAGCCTCCGTGGCAGAGATAACAGACGGACCACTCATACAGGCACTTGCACGGGGAATACGAAAAGGTCACCTGCAAACATTTTCACGGGAAGGGAGTTTGGACGAACGTAGGTTTTGACTGTACTGATACGTGATAGGCTCGTCACTGCCGTGAGTTATCTGCCCGAACCACTCAGCTACATGGGAAGCTGCGTAGTATCATTCATCTCTGTGGCCCGAATTTCGACTGAATTCGACTTCGATCCGCTTGTTGACTCGAATAATATTTATAGCAATCTAAATGAACTATTGATGGGTTCTACATAGTACCTTAAGAAATCAATATCTAAATAAACCCTGATTTCTCCGTCCCGGGGATAGAACCATGGCACTGCGCCTCGCACATCGTCCAACCCCAAAGCGTTCTCGCCTATCTCTTCCTGTCTAAAGACATGGTTTCAACAAGCGAGTAGAGGCTGAGGGGCTGACCGTGTACTCATGCAAGAGGGGAGAGCACTGAGGGGTGGGCTGGCAGGAACTGGTGTAAATTCTAAACAAGTTTGAAGGGTTGGGAAGTTCCTGTAAATACTTTTTGTCTTTTTGCTTTGGCCCGTCGTAGACGTTTAAACCAAAGGTAACGACACAAGGTTGCAGCCAATATACAATACACAGTAATTTATAATATAATATAACATCACACATTGTCACGATATCTAAATAAACCCAGATTTCTCCGTCCCAGGGATCAATAAGAAATCAATAGGTATTTAGTTACGGTTTATTCGTATGTGTGTATTAGAAGTCCTCAAAATGAGCGTTTTGCATGCGAGCCGAGGAACAAAATGGCAGTCTGAGCGCCCGGAAGGAAGGCAAGGATTGTAGTGTTGCCAGCCGTGTCGTGGGAACACCACGTAAGCCTCAAACCTGGTCTGCCGATCTCTCCGAACCTGGTTTGTGCAGTTAAGAACCGCCTTTACAACTGTTGCACATGACAACACAGGAAAAACCCTGCATCTGCCTCCCTGATACAGAAACCTTTCTGTTTCACTGATACAGAAACATTTGTGTTTAACTGATACAGAAGCATGTATGTCTTTCTGATACATACAAAAACCTATATGTCTCTCTGGTACTGTCGCGTGATGCCGACAAGTATGATTGAGAACTAGGTCAGGTTTGAAGTTTGAATCTGTTGCTGTGGGACCAGGGGGTCCAGGGGTTCGTACCCCCCGTTCAGGGGGTGGTGGTTTGAACACGTGAGAGTGCAATTTGCACGGGATTCTCCCAAGATGCAATGGGTTGAACGCGTCACGCGAAGTTTTGGCGCGCGAGCTTGGCGTCTGTTAACGCCACTTGTATTCCGGCCTTGGGAGGAGCGAGTCGCTATGGGGTGCAGCTCTTGGGATGCAAGTGAAGCATGGCCATTAGGGCCTCGATAGGTGAAGGTTTTGACTGCGAAGTCCTAACCTGGATAGATTCTGGAAGAGTCTTACTGCAAATGGGTATTGGCAGGGTTTCAAGGCCTATTGAGCGCCGAGTTTTCCTTTGGGAAGTGGAAATTGTGTTCCGGCCTTGGGAGGGGCGAGTTGCTATCGGGTGCAGCTCTTGGGATGCGCGGAAAGCGTCGCCATTAGGGTCTCCATAGCTGAAGGTTGGAGCCACGGGGATCAACCTGGAAACGCCTCCTAGTGAGTCTTTTTCTTGTGTCCTGGCCTTTGGAGGAGCAAGTCGACGTTGGGTGCAGCTCTTGGGATGCGCGGGATGCATGGCCATGAGCGCCTCGATAGGTGAAGGTTTTGACCACGAGTCTTAACCTAGACAGACTCTGGAAGAGTCTTACTGCAAATGGGAGTTTGCAGGGTTATTCAAGGCCTGTTTAGTGCCGGGAGAGTTTTCCCTGTGGGAATGCGGAGAGGCGCTGGGAGGCGCCTGTCCTCTTCAAGCGATGTGGAAGAGCCCGTCCTTTCTATAGGTGCCAGGAGGCACCTGTCCTCTTCATGCAATGGGAGGAGCAGTCATCCATGCTACGAGAGGAGCTGTAATCCATGCGATGGAAGGAAGCCGTCATCCAGGCGACGGGAGGGAGCCGTCGTCCTCTCTGGGCGCCAGGAGGCACCGGTCCTCTTCGTGCGGCGGGAAGGAGCCCGCCATCCAAGCGACGGGAGGCGCCCGTTTTCCCCAGGCGGTGGGCAGGAGCCCTTCATTTCCAAGCGACGTGGAAGCGCCCGACGTCTTTTATGTGCTGCATCCTTGCAGTGTGTGTGTGTGTGTTCGCGAGGAAGGCGAACACACCATGGCTTTCCCGGCAGTCTCCGGGAGGCATTGGAGTACTTGTTGTATTCTGGATGCTGGGAGAGAATGGACAGATCGGGTAAGGTTGAACCACCGTCTTTGAGTCTTTTCCTCTCCTCTCCGTTTGAGCCCACGTTGGAATCGTTCCGGTCGCTTTAGTAGCGCGTCGCCCCCTTAAGGGACTGATTAGTGACATCGCTTTGTCCTAGTCATCGCCGCTATAATGCTGAGACCCCTTAAGAGGGAGTAGTTTGAGTTGTTTGATTAGTACCGCGGAAGTGCGGTTGCTTTTGATAGAGTAAAGAAGTTTTGCCGCTCTGATTTTATTGCTGTGAGAGCAGCGGGCTCTTGAAAAGAAGGGTATGGCTTTGTAATTTTCCCCGTCATTAGCCGCAAGAGGCAGTTGGTCTTTTGATGGGAAGAGTGTCGGCATTTGGTTCTGATCTTAGCGCAGGGGTGGCTACCGCTTTGAAAAGAGAAGAAATAGTGTTTTCTTTTTGACTGTGTTTCTTTTTGACCCTGTACCTCGCTACTTTCGAGGGAGTATTTGCGTGTGATGATTTTTATCACTCGGTGTAAGCTTTTTGGTGGAGTCTGTGTTTGTTGCGGAACATTCTTCTGCCTTGTAAAGGTACACGTGGTTTTGGGAGAGTGAACCCATATTGTGAATCCGAAGGAGCGAAAGATTGTATTATCCCGTGTCGTGCGTTCGGGAGGGAGTGGGGCAGTTCGCTACCTGACGGGGAGTCTGGTGGTGTCTCTCATAGCCCATTGGGGCCCACCTCCTTTCCCCTTAAGGTGTGAGGGTTTGCCCTACGCACCCACTTAGTGTGAGTGCGCGTGAACCCATGGGGGTGTCCCTGTGTGATTGTATCATCACGAGTCGTGCGTTTGGGAGGGAGTGGGGCACTTCGCTACCTGACGGGGAGTCTGGGGGTGTCTTTCATAGCCCATTGGGGCCCACCTCCTTTCTCCCTAAGGTGTGAGGGTTTGCCCTACGCACCCACCTAGTGTGAGTGCATGTGAACCCACGGGGGTGTTGGTGTGTGATTGGAATATTACGTGTTGTATGCTTGGGGTGAAGCTGTATTTGTGTCATTTCTTCCACGCGCTTGCGAGGAGGCTGTGTCTGGTGAGACCAGTTCCTCCCCCCTTGAAGCTCATGTTAACAAGGATTGTAATTTTGTGTATGTTCGTGAGGGGGTTTGGACATTTCGTTACCCTCAGGGAGTCTAAGGGTGTCTTTCATAGCCTGTTGGGGCCCACCTTCTTTCCCCCTAGGGTGCGGAGTTGTCAATTTGTGTAGTCGTCGTATTGTCCCCTTTCCACGCGCTTACGGGGAGTCTGTGTCTGATGAGACCAGATACTCCCCCTTTGAAGCTCATGTTAGTAAGTGGTTGTTGTTGTCTTGTTATTGATGGGGGAACTTGTGGGTTGGGTGTAGACTTGTTTATTGTTAATAAATATTTTGTGTTATTATCTTTTCGCCTCAGTGTCCACATTTATTTTTGTCTGTTTATTTGTCCGTGTCCGACAGGAGTGTGGCAATTAGGTTTTGTTGAAAACCTCAGTACAGTAAAACAAAAAAATGTATTTATTATTGTACTGGTATATCGCGACCGGTACAGAAACATTATGTCTCCCTGATACAGACACATTTCTGTTTTCCTGATATAGAATATTTCATGTCTCCCTGATACAGAAACATATCTGTTTAAATGATACAGAAACATTTCTCTTTAACTGATACAGAAACATTAATGTTTCTCTAATACAGACACATGTATGTCTCTCTGATACAGAATATGTCTCCCTGATACAGAAACATGCATATCTCCCTGATACAGAAACAGTTTTGATTGACTGACACATAAACATTTATGTTTCTTTAATACAGAAACATGTGTATCTCCCTGATACAGTACATTTAGGTCTCCCTGATACAGAAACATTTATGTTACACTGATACAGAAACATACTTGTTTCACGGATTCAGAAACATTTATTTTTCTCTAATACGGAAACATATGTGTCTTCCTGATACAGAAACATCTATGTCTCCCTGATACAGAAACATGTGTCTCCTTGATTCAGAAATACTTATGTTTAACTGATACAGAAACATTTCTGTTTCACTGAAACAGAAAAAAGTTTTAACTGATGTGTATTTACACACATGAATATTTACATACATGTATATTTACACACATGTATATTTATACACATGGAATATGAAGAAGAGCATGAGTCATGCCAAATAAGTATCACAGAGTCTGCAAGACACATTTGCAGTGGCACTATTTGCACGTAATATGCACGTGGTCTGCACGTTTTCTGCACGGCTGTGAGAAAATATGATATGCTCTCAAAAGTCACTACACTCGGAAATCGGCAGCCAGTTTTTCGTCGACCCATTTCTAAAAGTGGGATTTACAATATACAGTCACATGCAGTTATGCACTCATAGACACAGACATACACACACGCGCACACACACACAAACACATACAAGCGCGCGCGCACACACACACACACACACACACACACACACACACACACACACACGCAAACACACTCACACACACACACACACACACACACACACGCACACACACGCACACACCACACACACACACACACACACACACGCACGCACACATACACACTGAAACACGCATACACAAGGAATAACACACGCATGCATGCACGCACGCTAGCACGCTAGCACGCACTCACGCACGCACACACACACACACACACATACACACACACACTTACACTCACACACACACACACACACAAACACACACACACACAAGCACTAACACTAACAGTAACACCAACACACACCTGAGGAGGGAATTCTGCCCATCAGTTGGGATGCCAGTTCGTGAGGGTGCAGGAGCAGGGAACCCTGGGATAGCTGCAAAGCCTCACACACAATAGTCACGTGACTGTCGTCAGGGAAACGTGCGTGGGCAGCTGCCATGTCTTCCATGACCGCCCTGAAAGTATAATGAAAGAAAGAAAGGTACATGTAGAAAGAAAGAACGAAAAAATATTGGCAGTAAGCAACAGCAGCCGCAAAACACAACAGCAACACGCAGCAAATAGCACCGACAACAGTAAGCAACAGCAGCCGCAAGACACAACAGCAACACGCAGCAAATAGTGCTGACAGCAGAAAGCAACAACAGCAGCAAGACACAACAGCAACACGCAGCAAATAGCACCGACAGCAGAAAGCAACAACAGCAGCAAGACACAACAGCAACACGCAGCAAATAGCACCGACAGCAGAAAGCAACAACAGCAGCAAGACACAACAGCAACACGCAGCAAATAGCACCGACAGCAGAAAGCTACAACAGCAGCAAGACACAACAGCAACACGCAGCAAATAGCACCTACAGCAGAAAGCAACAGCAGCAGCAAGACACAACAGCAACACGCAGCAAATAGCACCTACAGCAGAAAGCAACAACCGCAGCAACAGCAAAGCGCAACAATAGTGACAGCAGCAGCAAGCAACAGAGGAAAGCAACAACAGCAGGAGCAGCAGCGGTTAAAACGGCAGCCAGAGACATCAGCAAGAGACAGCAGCAACAGCTACAGTAAACAGCAACAACAAGCAGAGCAGTGGCAGGCAGAAAACAAAAGAAACAGCAGCACCAGCAGCAACAGAGGCACCACCAGCAGCACCACTAGCAGCAGCTACAGCAGGATAAGAAGTAAGCAACAGAGGAAAGCAACAGCAGCAGCACTAGCAGCAGCAACAACAATGTCAGCAACAAGCGGGAGAGGAAAGCAACAGCAGCAGCACTAGCAACGGTGGGAGCAGTAGCAAGCAGCAGAGGAAAACAACAGCAGCAGCACTAGCAACGGTGGGAGCAGCAGCAAGTAGCAGAGGAAAGCAACACCAGTAGCACTAGCAACAATAGAAGCAGAAGTAAGCAACAGAGAAAAGCAACAGCAGCAGCACTAGCAGCAGCAACAACAATGTCAGCAACAAGCAACAGAGGAAAGCAACAGCAGCAGCACTAGCAACAAAGAGAGCAGTAGCAAGTAGCAGAGGAAAGCAATAGCAGCAGCACTAGCAGCAGCAACAACAATGTCAGCAACAAGCAACAGAGGAAAGCAACAGCAGCAGCACTAGCAGCAGCAACAACAGTATCAGCAGCAAGCAACAGATGAAAGCAATAGCAGCATCACTAGCAGCAGCAACAACAATGTCAGCAACAAGCGGGAGAGGAAAGCAACAGCAGCAGCACTAGCAACAAAGGGAGCAGTAGCAAGCAGCAGATGAAAGCAACAGTAGCAGCAACACCAACGGTGGTAGCAGTAGCAAGCAGCAGAGGAAAGCAACACCAGCAGCACTAGCAACAGTGGGAGCAGCAGCAAGTAGCAGAGGAAAGCAACAGCAGCAGCATTAGCAACAGTGGGAGCAGTAGCAAGTAGCAGAGGAAAGCAACACCAGCAGCACTAGCAACAGTGGGAGCAGTAGCAAGTAGCAGAGGAAAGCAACAGCAGCAGCACTAGCAACAGTGGGAGCAGCAGCAAGTAGCAGAGGAAAGCAACAGCAGCATCATTAGCAACAGTGGGAGAAGATGCAGGTAGCAGAGGAAAGCAACAGCAGCAGCATTAGGAATAGTGGGAGCAGAAGCAAGTAGCAGAGAAAAGCAACACCAGCAGCATTAGCAACAGTGGGAGCAGCATCAAGTAGCAGAGGAAAGCAACACCAGCAGCACTAGCAACAGTGGGAGCAGCAGCATTAGCAAAATTGGGAGCAGCAGCATTAGCAACAGTGGGAGCAGTAGCAAGAGCAGAGAAAAACAACACCAGCAGCACTAGCAACAGTGGGAGCAGCAGCAAGTAGCAGAGAAAAGCAACACCAGCAGCATTAGCAACAGTGGGAGCAGCAGCAAGTAGCACAGAAAAGCAACACCAGCAGCACTAGCAACAGTGGGAGCAGCAGCAAGTAGCAGAGAAAAGCAACACCAGCAGCACTAGCAAAACAGTGGGAGCAGCAGCAAGTAGTAGAGGAAAGCAACACCAGTAGCATTAGCAACAGTGGGAGCAGCAGCAAGTAGCAGAGGAAAGCAACGCCAGCAGCATTAGCAACAGTGGGAGCAGTAGCAAGTAGCAGAGGAAAGCAACACCAGTAGCATTAGCAACAGTGGGAGCAGTAGCAAGTAGCAGAGGAAAGCAACAGCAGCAGCATTAGCAACAGTGGGAGCAGCAGCAACAGTGGGAGCAGTAGCAAAAAGCAGGGGAAAGCAACACCAGCAGCACTAGCAACAAAGGGAGCAGTAGCATGTAGCAGAGAAAAGCAACACCAGCAGCACTAGCAACAGTGGGAGCAGTAGCGAGTAGCAGAGGAAAGCAACACCAGTAGCAATAGCAACAGTGGGAGCAGCAGCAAGTAGCAGAGGAAAGCAACGCCAGCAGCACTAGCAACAGTGGAAGCAGTAGCAAGTAGCAGAGGAAAGCAACACCAGCAGCACTAGCAACAAAGGGAGCAGTAGCAAAAAGCAGGGGAAAGCAACACCAGCAGCACTAGCAACAAAGGGAGCAGTAGCAACAGTGGGAGCAGCAGCAAGTAGCAGAGGAAAGCAACACCAGCAGCATTAGCAGCAGTGGGAGCAGCAGCAAGTAGCAGAGTAAAGCAACATGAGCAGCATTAGCAACAGTGGAAGCAGTAGCAGGTAGCAGCGGAAAGCAGCAGCAGCAGCATTAGCAACCGTGGGAGCAGCAGCAAGTAGCAGAGGAAAGCAACATCAGCAGCATTAGCAACAGTGGGAGCAGTAGCGAGTAGCAGAGGAAAGGAACAGCAGCAGCATTACCAACAGTGGCAGCAGCAGCAAGTAGCAGAGGAAAGGAACAGCAGCAGCATTAGCAACAGTGGCAGCATCAGCAAGTAGCAGAGAAAAGCAACAGCAGCATTAGCAACAGTGGGAGCAGCAGTAGCAAGCGGCAGAGGAAAGCAACAGCAGCATTAGCAACAGTGGGAGCAGTAGCAAGCCGCAGAGGAAAGCAACAGCAGCATTAGCAACAGTGGGAGCAGCAGCAAGTAGCAGAGAAAAGCAACATGAGCAGCATTAGCAACAGTGGAAGCAGTAGCAGGTAGCAGCGGAAAGCAGCAGCAGCAGCAGCATTAACAACAGTGGGAGCAGCAGCAAGTAGCAGAGGAAAGCAACACCAGCAGCATTAGCAACAGTGGGAGCAGCAGCAAGCAGCAGATGAAAGCAACAGCAGCAGCATTAGCAGCAGTGGGAGCAGCAGCAAGTAGCAGAGAAAAGCAACATGAGCAGCATTAGCAACAGTAGAAGCAGTAGCAGGTAGCAGCGGAAAGCAGCAGCAGCAGCATTAGCAACAAAGGGAGCAGCAGCAAGTAGCAGAGGAAAGCAACACCAGCAGCATTAGCAACAGTGGGAGCAGCAGCAAGCAGCAGATGAAAGCAACAGCAGCAGCATTACCAACAGTGGCAGCAGCAGCAAGTAGCAGAGGACAAAAACAGCAGCAGCATTAGCAACAGTGGGAGCAGCAGCAAGTAGCAGAGAAAAGCAATATGAGCAGCATTAGCAACAGTGGAAGCAGTAGCAGGTAGCAGCAGAAAGCAGCAGCAGCAGCAGCATTAGCAACAGTGGGAGCAGCAGTTAGCAGCAGATGAAAGCAACAGCAGCAGCATTAGCAGCAGTGGGAGCAGCAGCAAGTAGCAGAGAAAAGCAACATGAGCAGCATTAGCAACAGTGGAAGCAGAGCAGGTAGCAGCGGAAAGCAGCAGCAGCAGCATTAGCAACAAAGGGAGCAGTAGCAAGTAGAAGATGAGAGCAACACCAGCAGCATTAGCAGCAAAGGGATCAGCAGCAAGTAGCAGAAGAAAGGAACAGCAGCAGCATTAGCAACAGTGGGAGCAGCAGCAAGTAGCAGAGGAAAGCAACACTAGCAGCACTAGCAACAGTGGGAGCAGCAGCAAGTAGCAGAGGAAAGCAAAAGCAGCAGCATTAGCAACAGTGGGAGCAGCAGCAAGCAGGAGAGGAAAGCAACAGCAGCATTAGCAACAAAGGGAGCAGCAGCAAGTAGCAGAGAAAAGCAACAGCAGCAGCATTAGCAACAGTGGGAGCAGTAGCAAGTAGCAGAGGAAAGCAACACCAGCAGCACTAGCAACAAAGGGAGCAGTAGCAAGTAGCAGAGAAAAGCAACACGAGAAGCACTAGCAACAAAGGGAGCAGTAGCAAGTAGCAGAGGTAAGCAACAGCAGCAGCACTAGCAACAGTGGGAGCAGCAGCATGTAGCAGAGAAAAGCAACACCAGCAGCATTAGCAACAGTGGGAGCAGCAGCAAGAACCAGAAGAAAGCAACAGCAGCAGCATTAGCAACAGTGGGAGCAGCAGCAAGTAGCAGAGGAAAGCAAGAGCAGCAGGATTAGCAACAGTGGGAGCAGCAGCAAGTAGCAGAGAAAAGCCACAGCAGCAGCATTAGCAACAGTGGGAGCAGTAGCGAGTAGCAGAGGAAAGCAACACCAGCCGAGTGGTTAGCGCGCTGGACCTACAGTCTATTTATGGCCAGTAGGGTACGGCGTTCGAAGCTGCGCGGGGATCCCAGAGCTTGCATCCTTGAGCAAGATGCTTAACTCGCATTGCTTCTCCCCACCCGAGGAGTAAAACCGGGTACCAAACGGCCCTCTTCAGGGCTACCAAGAAAACGGCCCTCCTCAGGGCTGCCAAAAACGGCCCTCCTCAGGGCCTCTCCCCAGGTCCTTCGGATGAGACCTTTATAAACCGAGGCCTAGTGTGCGATACGCATTCACAAAACATCAAATCGCGCACTATAAAGATCCTGACACTCATGTCCTCGACGGGTGAGTGCCGGTCACAGATAAAATACCCAGCACGCAAAAATAGTGCAGCAGTTTCACCAGCATGTTGGTGTTGGCTGCCTTAAAACCTAAGAAGAAGAAGAAGCAGTAGCAAGCAGCAGAGGAAAGCAACACCAACAAACAAGCACAGCAGCAGCAGCAGCAGCAGCAGCAAACAACAGCAGCAATCAAAGCATGAAAATATTTTCCACATCCCCATAACGACTGTTAAGGAAGTAGAGGTGGCGTATGCTTTACTGACGATGTTGAACGAGACCTTACTCTTGCTAAGCCCGTTGCACTCGACGCGTGCCAAAGAAACAATGTATCTCTGCTTCTTTCGCGACGAGCCTCTCTTTCTCTGGCTGGTCCTTCACAGCTACATTATACCACGTGGCTGCAACTCTGTGGTTTCTATCCGGAGCTCCTTTCTGATTGGTTGATTGATGGCTCTCCCCTTCTACGTGAGTGCACAGTCAGCTCCTCAACCTCTACTCGCCTCATCAGTGCACAGTCAGCTCCTCAACCTCTACTCGCCTCATCAGTGCACAGTCAGCTCCTCAGCCTCTACTCGCCTCATCAGTGCATAGTCAGCTCCTCAACCTCTACTCGCCTCATCAGTGCATAGTCAGCTCCTCAACCTCTACTCGCCTCATCAGTGCATAGTCAGCTTCTCAACCTCTACTCGCCTCATCAGTGCACAGTCAGCTCCTCAACCTCTACTCGCCTCATCAGTGCACAGTCAGCTCCTCAACCTCTACTCGCTTATTGAAACCAGATCTTTTTGTCAGGCTGATTTTGGCGAGCAAACTTTAGCGTTTGAACGAACAAACGATTGAACGAACGAACGAACGAACGAACGAACTTTATTTTACAAGGGTAGCGAATTAGGCAGTATTGCCTTTCTTAAATTCAGACCTTGAGGCAAAATATGCAAATGTAGTGAGAGAGAGAGAGAGAGAGAGAGAGAGAGAGAGAGAGAGAGAGAAAGAAAGAGAGAGAGAGAGAAAGAGAGAAAGAATGAACGAACTTACTTTATTTTACAAGGGTAGTGAATTAGGCAGTAGTGCCTTACTGACATTCAGCCCTTGAGGCAAAATATTCAAATGTGGTGAGAGAGAGAGAGAGAAAGAGAGAGAGAGAGATAGAGAGAGAGAGAGAGAGAGAGAGAGAGAACGAACGAACGAACGAACAAGTTTATTGTCTAGGCCTGCGGCCCATCACAAGTACATTTATACACTTTAGTTTTGCAACGTACTCGTAAAAGATACAATCGATCTATATGTTGTACCTCCGTGATTATATGTAATGTACAGTATACACTGAGAGCGCTACGATGTACTTTTGTTACGATCTTTGCTCAATCGAGGAAAAAGACATTTTGCATATCTTGTAATGTTGCCTCCCTTCTTCTCTTTAACGCATGGTAAAGGTAAGTGGCGACCCCTCTTATCACATTTGTATCGCTATCACTGAGAAGCTGTTCGAATGGATCATCGCTTTCTTCTCTGACATATGGTATAAGGTATCTAATTTGTAAATCATACAACGCTGGACAAAGTAAGAGAAAGTGTCTTTCGTCTTCCTCTTTTTTCCTACAATTGGGACACAAAGTTTCATAATTATCTTTGCTATACCTATTCTTATGGATGGACAGCTCACTTATTCCCAATTTAAATCTGATCAAGCAGTCTCTAAATAGTTTTTTTGTCCAGCTCTGACAAGTATCTTTCTGCTCCAAAGACAAGCTTAAATGCTTTGTACACGGTATACATGTATATTGGACTCGTACCTAACTTAAGCCACCACTGCTGTGTAAATTCTTCAATGAGTCTTCCTCTTAGTGTTTTCCAAACTACACGTTCGTTAGCTGCTGTTTGTGATGTCCAAATATCTGACAATCCATATTTAGTAAATATACATTTGATCTTAGAGGCCCAGTTATTGCTTTCCAAGTTATTCAACATAGACATGTACACAATACGTGGGTACCTATTAGTTTCCATTCTGAGTATTCTAAACCAATATTTGACAGACCTCAGTACCGCATTGATATATAAAGGGTATCTTCCCGTTTCCCCGTAAACCAGAGCCTTGGGAGTTCTAGAACTTACATTTAAATATTGCTTTAATGCCAACAGATGGACAGTTTCTACTGTTTTCAGTCATCGACTCCCCATACCTCTGATCCCAGGGCCGGATCTAGGGGGGGTGCTGGGGGTGCTCGAGCACCCCCCCCCAAAAAAAAAAAAAAAAAAAAACCTCCGTGGCAGCCGGGAGTTGGGGGAAGGAGGGAGGGGGGGGGGGGGTGGTTGCTCAAATATGTTGATCTACTTCCCACCTCATCGGATATCGGCACACTTTGCTTGGTAGCAGAGACAGTATAGTTAGTAAAAAGCTTGGGAAGGAGGGGGGGGGGGGGGGGGGGGGGGGGGGCTAAAAGATGCTGGGCCCAGATGCTGTACTACTCTCCACTTGGTATAAGCACACTCTACTTGGCAGCCAAGGTAGCTGGGGAGGGAGGGGGGGGGGGGGGGTGCTGCTATAATTAAGATGCCTTCCTTTTGCTACTCGCACAGACAAATCAAACCCGGGCAGAGACAGGAAGAATCTGTGACCAAACAAAAACTCTTGGAAATGACCGCACTGCCAGATTGCACAGATTTGCACCATTTTTCTCAAAATTTTCCGGGGGGGCATGCCCCCGGACCCCCCTAGAGGGGCGTGCCTGCGAAGCAGGCACGCACTCGTGGCTTCGCCACTTCGATGAGAAGACCCTAAAACAATTTTAAGCACCCCCCCTCAAAAAACTTTGATCCGGCCCTGGATCCATACAATAGAATAGGCTGAACCTGTACATCGACAATTTTGTTTAGTATTTGGGGTGTCACATGTACCAGTTGTCGTAATGTCTTTATGATCTTCAAGACCGCAACTCTCCCTCGAAATGCCAAATCTGCTAGTATTGCGTTTGTACAGATCTTTGTCGACAGTGTCACCCCAAGGTATTTATATGAAGATACTACTTCAAGTTTTTGTCCTCTCAAGTACCATTTCTCATGTTCTGCCATATGACCCCCCAAACGGAATGAAATCACCTTGGTCTTCTGTGCATTCACACTCAACCCCAGCCTCTCGGCAGCAGCCTTGAAGTTACGTATTTGGTTCTGTAATCCTGGAACCGTATCCGAAAGCAGTACCACATCGTCCGCAAACAAAAGTACAAATATTTCTTCACCATTGGCAACCAATTGGACCCCATGCCTACCCTTTTCTTTTATTTCTTTAGTTAGTGACGTCATCAGCAAGGAAAATAGTAACGGACTCAATTTGTAGCCCTGTTTCAAGCCACCAGGACAGCAAAAGAAGTCAGAAGTCATTCCGTCACACTTGACGCAACTTTTCACACGTTCATATATTGATTGCAACATCCTCCCCATCTTACCAGTCATACCAAGTTGTGCAAGAACCTTCCACACAGTCTGGCGATCAGCGGTATCAAACGCCTTAGTGAAATCAATAAATGCAACATACAGTTTTTTATGGCGAAATAAATACCTCTGTACCACACTGTGTAACACAAAAACGTTATCAATAGTAGAATACCCTCTTCTAAAGCCTGCTTGTTCTTCCCCGATAATGTCATATGCTTCTGCCCACTGTTGCAATCTGTTTTTCAAGATGTGGAGGAAGACTTTGCTAAGGTTGCTAATCAATGAGATTCCACGATATATGTTAGGATCACTGGTTGAATTGAATGGTATGAGTATGCTGGAAAACTGCATACGAGATAAGCTTGATAAAAATGGAGATGTTGCCGTCATGCTGTGCGGCGACTTAAATGCCAGAACCGGGAAGAGTAATGCGATAGACAGTGACTTAAGTAATATGATGTCAGACATAACAAGTGAGCTGCGTTATTCTGATGACGATGTAATGAATGAGTATGGTCAGTCTTTGCTGTCACTTTGTATAGCGTATGAGTTGACTATACTGAACGGTCTATTGAATGAAGCTTCAGGAAAATTTACTTATGTTAGCTCTAGCGGAAGCAGCGTTATAGATTACCTGATAGCATCAGCAGATATAGTACAATTGTTTCGCTCCTTGCATGTGGAAGAGACTATTTTATCCCCGCACATGAAACTTGAAGCAGTTTTTGAATGTACGGCAGAGTATAATAGAAATGAGTCATGGAATGAATCGGTCCAAAGAAAAATTATTTGGCAAAATCAGTCTGCGCAAACTTAAATTGATAATCTTCGGGATGGTTTGAATCTGCACGATGTGAATGAATTGGTGTACGATGTAAATCTTGATGTAGACAAAACTACTAGGAAAATTACTGATGTGCTCGTGAATGCGGCAGATTTTCTCAAAAGAACGTTCAGGGGTACAGCAGAACGGAAACACCGATGGTTTGACAGGGAATCTAAGTTTAGCAAGATAATCGCCAGAAAAAATCTTCGCAAGTTCATGAGCAGACACGTAAAGGAAGACAGGATAGTTTATCTAGACAGTAGGAAAGCGTATAGGCAGCTGTTACGGCGCAAGAAAAATGAATATAGACGAAGGCCCACTGAAACATTAACATCTCGTGTTAGCGATGCACAGCAATTTTGGAGACAAATAAAAATTCTCAGTAGTGGGCATAGAACCCCCACTGGCATAATTCCTGAGGATTGGGTAAGGCATTTTCAGAATATAAGTGTGGCTGCAGTTTCTGAGTCGGAATTGGGGAATTCTGTTTGGAGCATAGAGGGTAGAGGCTCGGATAGCTTTGATGTTGACTTGTTAGACGCAGACATTACAGCCACTGAAATATATGACGCCACTCGCCACATCAGGGGAGGTAAGGCGCCTAGTACAGATGGTGTCTTGGCTGATATGATCAAAACTGCATCTGGTGTCCTACTGCCGTATCTTTTGAAGCTTTTTAATGGTATCTTTCAAGAGTCAGTGTTCCCTAGTCAATGGGCAGAATCAATAATCGTTCCCCTTCACAAGAAAGGTTCAACCAGTGAGAGAGAGAGAGAGAGAGAGAGAGAGAGAGAGAGAGAGAGAGAGGGAGAGAGAGAGAGATAGAGAGAGAAAGAGAGAGAGACGGAGAGAGAGAGAATGAGAGAGAGAGAGAGAGAGAGAGAGAGAGAGAGAGAGAGAGAGAGAGAGAGAGAGAATCAGTCTAATTATTGCAAGAATTATACACTCACAATGAGCCGGAACCCCTCCAATAGTTCAGCCAGGGGTGGCCTGAAGTAAGCATTTTGATTCTCCACAGCCACGCCCCTTTCTCGCGGGAGATCACGTGGTATCACATGCAGGCCGCAAAATGACTTCCACGAGAACGCCGACTGACTCGTTGCATTGTATTCCGGACAGCATTTGTGCCTCATTTTTGCCAGACAGTGAGAAGATTTCTCAGACTGTGATAGACAGGGGTATGAATAAATACTACTCATGTTATTTAGACGAAATTAAGATCTATGAGCAAGAGGATTCAACGGTGGAGGTGACAGCTCGGGAAGTGGAGTTGGTGCTGGGATCTGCGTGACAATGAGCGTCGTATCTGTCTGTTGTCAGGTGCCAGTAAAATGTTGATCAAGTGTTCCAGTGATCAGGTAGTTAAGTTTAAAACGGATTGAGCGCCTCGGGTTGGTGTAGAGTCGCTATACAAAACTACTACATTTACCTTCACTAGTTGCATTGATGAGAAAGAAATTGAATTGACTATTCCCGAATGGCGGCAG
>JAWQFJ010002472.1:0-10000 GCA_034096865.1 Theodoxus fluviatilis | reverse complement strand
TTCATTGTTTGAGCTCTCATCGACCTCCTGTTTTCCCTGTACTACTACCCCCTCTCTCCCTCATCTGCATTACTAGTACCACTGCTACAGTTGTCCCGAAGGTGGGAAACCTTTGTGTAAGCGGACTTAATGTGAAACCAAGTTGGCCACTTTGTTTTTTAGGAACCACGTGTTTTCGTCGGACACAGTCTATGAATTCAGTTAAGTACAATTTGAATGGTTGGCAAGCCCTAGTAGTCTTTCCTTAGTGAAGATCCAATTGAATTATTATTTCTCCAGTATCATTACTAACCTTTAATTATCCATTTTTTAATTGTTATTAAAACAAATTAAAGTGATTTAAGTTTGACCTTTGTCCTCACTGTTTATTCTGTCATGTTTCATCGTTTGATAGGATGACAGTATGAGATAGTGTTGCCAGTCCGGCTGTGTGTGTGTGTGCGTGTGTGTGTGTATTTTTCCTAGACTTATTACTTAAAGAAAACGAGCCAAGTCGAGCTGCATAACACCGGGATTATTTCACCTCCAAACAGCCATTGTCGTCGTTTTTGTTTTGTCTCTTTTTTTGGTTTAAATAAACAAATCCACTCATACTGTAGAAGGCGTAGAGGCAATAGCAACAACAGCAGCAGACTGAACAATAACAACAACAACAATAACAAAGCAAAATCAACAAAATTAACATAAATTGCAACATCAGCAACAGCTACAACTACAATCAATAAGAAGTACAAAATCATCTCAACTGTCACTACCACCATCAACAAAGATAATGACAATTACGACGACGACAACGAAGGCATCAACATAACAGTAATGACGACGATAACAACGACCACTAAATGTGTAATGTCACTGGACTAAGCTTCGACTTACTTTGCCGAAGTTTTGACTTTGCGTAAGTAATATTGGGGGTTGGCCAAGGGTTCGAAGTTCAAAATACACTTTGTTCTTCAAGTCCTATGTGTACTTTGACGAAGAAAACTGAAGTTGCGTCCTTATTGGTCATATTAATCTCTTTCGTTTGGGAGCTGCAGAAAGTCAGGGCCAAACATTGAGCTATATGATACAAGTACTGGTGTCATATAGCTCAGTGAAACTGGCGGAGGCGTGTGGTGTGCTGACCTGGGCGGGCTATTAATAGCCACGGACATACACCTAGTACGTCATGGGGTTTCGTCGACTCCTCCAATCATGGACGCTACTGAGGCATCTAGCTCTGAAGGCCATTCTGGCATATTATTCAGATTGTCGTACTTTTGTAATCGTTTGAGAAAGAGTCATTTACGGAGGGGGAAAAACCAAACAGAATACAAACGAAACATGTAGGGACAAGTGTTATCGCATTTTGTGTCAGTTCGATGGATGCTGACGACGATCATGCCGATGTCGTTTAGCCAAACTCTTTAAATTGCTGTCGAGGTTTTTGTTAAAAGTACTATAAGTACGTACGAGTAAGTTGAATAATCTGTGTTTGTGTGTGTGTGTGTGTGTGTGTGTGTGTGTGTGTGTGTGTGTGTGTGTGTGTGTGTGTGTTTGATTGGATGCATGTCTGAGTGAGGCTATCTGTGTACTTTGCGTGGTGTGTGTATTGGTGTGTGTGTGTGTGTGTGTGTGTGTGTGTGTGTGTGTGTGTATGTGTGTGTGTGAGTGTGTGAGTGTGTGTGTGTGTGTGTGTGTGTGTGTGTGTGTGTGTGTGTGTGTGTGTGTGTGAATGTGTGTGTGTGTGTGAGAGTGTGCGCGCGCGCGCGCGTGTGTGTATGTGTGTGCGCGCGCGTGTGTGTGCATCCAAGTTTAGTCTATGATCGCAACAATAATGCCGTTGATATACTTCTCAAAACTGAGAGTCTATATATAGCCCGCCCAGCTCAGCACGCCACAAGACCCATTCGTGTGCAGCAGTCTCCAAACACAAATATGCTGTCCACTTCGGCCTTCCTTAACTTCGGATACTTCGATCAATTAGAACACACCTTAACGGGAGGCGGGAGAAGTGCATGCCTACCTGCAACTTGGGGAAACTTTCGTACTTCTTTTCCGGAAGTGTGGAGACGACCATTTTGACGTTTGGCGGAAGTGACGAAGGCATCCAGGACAACTGCCGAGCACCGCCTGTGGGGTCGAGCTGATCTAGGGAATCTAAAAATAGCAACAGCGGACGGTCGGCCGTGGTCTCGTTGAGGATGCGCTGGAATTGCTCCGTCAGGTCTTGCAAGTTCTGGATAGACAGATGGAAAAAGAAATAAACTGAGCGAAGTGTTTTCACAGTCTCCAACTGTCAATGGAATATAAATATGTTAAAACTTCATTGTTAAATGCTTCACATCTCTACGCACACTGTGTAATGACCATACATTCTGCGAATCAATTACTCAACGATTTCATGCATGCACACATACGCACGCATGAACGCATACGCACACACACTGTCACGACTCAATGTAAAATATTTCAGGATTTATGTCTTTAAGAAATTTGTTGTGACCGAGTGGATTACAACTATAGTTGCTTTATAGTAATTTGGGTTTTTTGACAGTTCAGCGTAATGCTTTTTTTTGCTTTGCACGTTGCCTGTTTGGTATTTTCAGTTTTGATTGTTAATTAACTTAATAGTCTGGGAGCCCTTGTGCACGTGCTGCACGGCTATTCTGGCAAACTCCAAGCGTTTAGTATATTTTGCATGCTTTTTGTTTGTATATCATGATTACAATTGATGAAATTATGTTTTTCTCATTGTTTGACATGTTATAAATGATTTTATTAAAATTGCATACGCAGCGCAACCACGTGGTTGCGATGACGCCAACACCCTTTGGCTACGCAGCACAACAATGTGTTTGCGGTCGCCGTAATGAATTTTTCCTATCTCCGTGGCTGGTTCAAGGGAAGTAA
Source organism: Theodoxus fluviatilis (assembly GCA_034096865.1). Taxonomy (NCBI): domain Eukaryota; kingdom Metazoa; phylum Mollusca; class Gastropoda; order Cycloneritida; family Neritidae; genus Theodoxus; species Theodoxus fluviatilis. The sequence goes on along the minus strand of JAWQFJ010002472.1, from coordinate 7,108 downwards.
ATCGTACAGCTCTGTTCTCTCTATCCAATTTGTGTTCATTGGCGTTACCTTTTTTTTAGTATAGTCCCCGTAAAAAAGCTAAATTTAGTGGTAGCTACGCTCACCCTTAACGTTGTGTTTACTGGCTTGTCGATATGGCGCCGCGATTATCGAAGGAGATCGAGCGGTGATGAAAATGATGAAGTGTTAAAAGTGTGGATGGAAGAAGGTTCTGATACTGAAGATCTAGGTGGATATTGGACTTCTGAAGAAGATCTTGATGATTCTGACGCGGAAATAGTCCTAGTCAACGAGAATGCAGAGGTAGCTGACAGCGAAGACGAATCGACTTCTCAAATGGAAAAATATGTTATGCCGCAGAAAGCTGAGTCAGGAAGCAGGCCCAGTGTTATTCTGGTAAAGAGCTGCGTCAGGCGGAAGAGAGAAAGAGATGCTGTGTGGAATAGCGCTGGGTGAATGCACCTTGCAAACTGTGCCACGCAGACATGTTTACTGTTGCTAAAAATAGTTCAGGGTCGCTGGAAGCGTAGGATCCTTCTTAAAGAACGTATCCCTTCCCCCCTCCCAGGGTATATCTGTATCCACCCCCTCTTTCTCTGTTATGATATTTTTAGTATAGTCGCAGGCGCAAGCTCCTTATAAGGAGAGCAGGACCCCGTATGTCTAACGGTAAAAGAATCTCAGTAATTTGGGAAGCAGACATAGGAGAGAGAGCAGAGTAGACAGGCGAGCAGACGGAGGCGAGCGCTCACAGAGAACGGATGGAGAGAGAGAGAATGTAGGCAGAGATAGAGAAATGCTGGGCAATGTACCATCTCATGTCTTGCTGCTACGAAATAAAGAATAAGAACTCAAACAAGAGATATGAAGTCTTCTGTCCAACCAAATGGAACATCAAGCCCTCCAGTACCAAGCCAGACTGAAAGCGGTGTATCTCCGTCCGAGCCAAGAAGAACTAACCAAGCTCTAGGAATCAGAAGATCCTCGGCATGAACAAGAAACCATGCAGCCCGCCTCACAGCCCAGCGCCCATCTGCTATGGAAAGGAACCCAAAAGGTATTTATCATCTAAAGGGAGAGATAAACAGGAGCAGAGAGGAGAGCCCTATAACAAATCGAGGGAGAACTCATAAACCCCTTGATAACAAGTGGTGGAGTTTGCGTTTCGATCCCCCCGCCTCTCATCTGTAAGCAATTGATAGAAATGTGAATCAACTTCTCCCCACCTTTCCAAGGATCCACTTGATAGCATCTTCAACGCCTATAGTCCAGAAATCCGTGAGTTGACTTTATCTCTCCTCTGTAGTGGAATATTTTATCGTCTCTACCAAAACCTAGAACCACAAGAATTAAGTTTCGACTTCACTCCTTTCAAGAGACTTCTCGCCGTTTCCAAACACTGGGAAAGTTGAGTGTGAATGCATCCATAGAACTGTTATTCCAAGCTTTCAAAACTGTGTGAATTTCAACCAGCTGTGCTATTGAACGCTCTCCTGTAGTTTCGTCAATGAACTGTTTTCACAAGGCACAACTATGCCTTGACGTTCGTGCAAAAGGATGCAGCCGATAATTTATTCGTCTGCTGCTGCTGGGAGAGGACACCCCCCTTCCCTGCCTGCCTGAAGAATCCTGTGCGCCCCCTGACCCTGCCCGACCTCTGCTCGTTCATCCCCCCTCCACGCATTTGGTACTACCCCTGGTGGAAACCCTCTGCACCCCCCCCCCCCCCCCCCCCCCCCGACGCCCTCCTCGTGGTAAACCCATCACGACGTCACGGAATCTGCACTCCCTGACCTCTCCACCCCAGCGCTGCCAGACACGCCTGCTGCTCCAGCGGACGCCAGCCAACCAGCCTGCGCGCGTGCCTGCCTGTAGCAGACAGCAAGGGCTGTCTCTCCCCTCCCTCCCTCTCACTCCCTCCCTCCCTCTCCCTCTACCTCCCCCTCCCTCTTCCTCCTCCCCTCCCTGCCTCCACCATCGCTATTCATCCTTGCCAAATATTTTCCCCTGACTTTTTCGCCTTATATTTTTTTCTTTTCTAATCTCTTCACACTTTCCCTTCATTCATATTGCTTTTAACATGCGTGCATGGATCTTTCAAGACCTTTTACGCGATTGTTCGCAAGAAAACAGCAAGGGCGCCAATTGAATGTCTTGGATGCTTTTCATGCATTCCATCCAGACGCTGAGATACCATATATCCCTCTCATCCCTGTCACTGCCACTGACGACCTCGACACCTCGTCGGATCTTTCCCAACATAGCTTGTCCACTAACCCAGCCCATTCAAGTCTCTCGACATCAACCCCCGAATTTTCTACACCCCCAGACGCCCATTATTCCAAAATTTATCCAAGATTGCCCCAGGACCTCACCTCAAATGAATTTCTCTCACTCCCTGCATCTTCCTACTCCCCTCGCCTCCTGGCTCTGCCATCATCTTTCTCACACTCACATTTCACCTCCCTTCATCCCCTGACCCCCTGTGACGCCGCCATCCTGCCCGGTGCCACAACTGGACCGCTGCCCGGATCCCAGACCCCCCCAGGACCCCAGGACCCCTGGACCCTGCCTCCCACGACGCCTGCAGCTCCACCACCTCTACCTAGGACTTCACCTGAGATGGCGAGACTCCCGGACTTCTCACCAGCTGACCTGCACCTAGTGGACCACTTCCGTGGTCTACCAACAGAGGACGCGGACCAGTGTCTCCTATGTCTCAAGTGACTCTTTATTCTTCGAGGACTCATCAAGCATAAACTTTTGGACTGGTTTCCAGTTTTTTTTCCGAGACAGAGTGGTTCCAGTCACTTCCTGCAGCTACCCAGACAGACTATTCCCATTTGTGTGCTGCCTTCGTGGACAGACTTGCGACCACCCCTACACGATGGACCAAAGTGAATGAACTCCTGTCTCGCACTCAGAAGCCAGGTGAGCTAGTTACATCATAACCATTCCGTTATCAGCCTTGGTACCACAGCAGGAAAATCTTCTATTGAGCATTTTGACATACATTGGTTTAATTCTGTTCGTGATGATGTCAGCGTAGCCAAGTGGCAATTAACGACGCCAAGCTGAACGTCAGTGATTAAAGACTAAACTTGCCATTCACAACGATAAACATTTTTTGTCCAGGCCAAGAACTTAGTTACCAGACTCATGTATGATGCTAAAATTAATTCCTTCAACTCTCAGATTGTGGATAGCTCGTTGTGTGGGCAACTGTTCAGCATCTGCAACAAATTTCTCGGTAAAACCAACAGGGTTATTATCCTTCCGTCAATCTTCTCCGTTCTGGAACTTCCTGGCCGTTTTCTTGAATTCTTTGAGAACAAAATTCAAACCATCAGACGGGATCTCGATAGTCAAATATCGAATCCTCCCGCAGTTGCCGATCATTGCTTTCAGGACGTCCCGTTCACCACTTTTCAGACAGTGTCTGAAGAGGCTGTCAAGAATCTGATTCTCGCCCCCACTCCCACCACTTGTGACCTTGACCCCATCCCTACCCCCCCTGTTAGTTGAATGCCTTGACTCTCTTCTGCCCTACATCACACCTATTGTTAACGAGTACCTCTCATCTGGCACCTTCCCCTCTGTGTACAAGTTAGCAATAATTAAGCCGCTCCTGAAGAAAGCCTTATCTATACCCTAACGTTTTGAAAAATTATCGCTCGGTCTCTAACCTCCCCTTGCTGTCCAAAGCTATAGAGAGACTAATACTCACTCAGCTGCAGCAACATCTTGCAACCAACATTCTCTCAGCACTCAATCAGTTAGCATGCATTTGCAGATGATAATCAGCTCTATAAAGATATCACCTTAGATCAATTCCAACCCACGTTAGACACCCCACAGTTCTGTCTTTCTGATGTTAAGTCATGGATGTCACACAACAAACTCCAGCTGAACGATTGTAAAACTAAATGCCTTCTTGTCAAGTCTCAGAGATTAGTGACGCCTCCATCCCTCCCGTCTTCTGTCATGTTAGGAGACGCTGACGTCGCATTTGTTCCATCAGTCAAAATTATTTGTGTCACCCTCGACTCTCATCTCTCTCTTTCTGACTTTGTCCAAAACGCTTGCAAATCTGCATACATACAACCCAGACAGATAAGCGCAATCTGACACCTTCTCGCTACTCAAGCTACTACTATCCTAATCTGTGCTCTTATTCTCAGTTTCTACTGATTGCACATTAGTGCTAGAATCTAATACAAGATTGACTGTCTTTACTACCATTACTTCGCTGAATCCCTTCTTCAATATCTCTCTAAACCCATGCGTACCTATACACCCACTAGACAGCTATGCTCTTCTGCAGACACAAGAATCCTCAATTTCCCGGAGGACCCTCCAGTTAAGACAAAATTTGGTAAACACTCTTTCTTTTACCATGCTTCTTCTATCTGGAATGACCTCCCCACCTCTGTTCGTCACTTTACATCTCCCTCGACTTTTCACTCTGCTATCAAAACTCACCTCTTCTTGAAATCGTTCCTGAATCCTGTCTAAGTTTCTTAATCATCCTCCCCTCACTGTTCTCTTTGTACTAGCTTGCCTAAGCCCCTTACCACCCTTCTGTCTCTCCTCCCCCTCTCCCCAGTCTCATGGTTAAGCGGTGACGCTGTACATTAGTTGTTGAATGCCAGAAGTTTATGTCTGACCCCTATGTTATTAAGTTTATTAAGTTACCTTTGATGTGATTGATTGTCATTGTATGTAACGGTTTTTGTGTATGTGCCTTGAGCATGTCTTAAGGCCAGGTTCAACCTCTAAAAACATCATTTTTCATAAAAATTACTCAAAATGAGTTTTTTCTATAAAACTGATCTCTACCCATTTAACTACATATAATCCAAAGATCAAAGCTCAAACTTGACCGAAAAAGCGTTTTTAAATACAATCTTTTCACTGGGGGTAACAAAAAATAAACCTAATTAAATATGCATACATTTAAAAACCCATATCTCGCGATCTACTGCTCGGATTTCAATAATTTTTTCACCGAATTTCGCCAAATCTGTTGCTAGTTTTGCCAATTCCAACAAGTAAAGTTGTACGAGAGCTTCAATTTCATTGGTTCTCTTAACTATAGGCTTTAGGGAGAGAGGGTCGTTTCAGCCAATCACAGCGAGGCTAACAGCCTACTCTCCTTGTGGCCTTCTTCCGCGTGCACATCGCCGCCTGAAACTTCGAAAGAAGAAAAATTCCTTGTTGGTGCTCTTCAAAGGGCCTGATTGCTGTGTTCCACCCCAAAAACTCTGCAGAGTGGTAAGTATTACTCTCAGTAGACCAAATGATCGTTTCTTTCGTTCATTCTTGAGAGAGAGGCACTCTGTTTACATCGATCGAGCATCGCTCGCGCTGATCTAAATCAAGCGAGTTCAAAAACTTCACCACCGAAACGCATGTGATCAACACGTTTTTAACCTTTTTATTGATTTTGATTTTGTACTGTAATGTGTCTTAGTATCAGTTGTTTACTTTGTACGTGAAATCAAGTTTGTTGAGGTTTTATTTCGAGAGAAGAAGAAGCACATCAGGCATCCACAACAGGAACTAAGGAAGTAATACACTGAGTTGACCACCTCAGAACCTCAGCTTATAAACTAATGCAGTCTACAATAGCATCCGTCTTATGCATACATGTGTTTTTTTCCCAGATGAAGAAATGAGTTCTACAGAGCCGTTAGGAGGTCCGCCACCAGCGAAAAAGAAGAAGCAGTACTATCGCCGAAAGAGAAATTTTACGGAAACCAGCACACGAGAAGCAAGGAGGATCCAGACCCTCCTCAGGATGACCGACAGACTGCCTCTTCTCAGAAACTCAGTGCTGCAGCTGCCTCTACATCCAAGACTGCAACAGATGACTTGACTGGATACAGAGTGATTGACATTGCTATTCTTTGTGACTTTGTGAAGTCATTTCCTTGCAAAGACTGTGGAAGCAATGACTGCAGTGTGTCAGAAACAAGGCATGGTCTTTCTCTCACTCTCAAATTCACTTGCAACTCTTGCACAGCTGATTTTGAGTTGAAGAATAGCAAGAGGGACAACCTCAACACAAAGCCAATGCCAATGTTCTCCCAGAGTTTGTAAGAAGAATCATTGAGCCAATCTTTGATAAACTGAGTAGTTCTGCATTGCTCTCAAAGTGTGCCCATGGGGGTACTCAGAACCCCAATGAAAGCTTCCACAGCTTGATCTGGGCAAGGTGTCCAAAACAAAAATTTGTTGGGAGAAATAGACTTGAAATAGCTGTGAATGATGCTGCAATAGTCTACAATGAGAGAGAATGTGGAAGGCTGAAAGTGTTCAACATGCTGGGGCTAGCTGTTGGCAGATACATGGAAGAGGGGTTCAGATCTCTGGATTTGGGAAGGGTGAGGGCTTCGATTGTTCTCAGTATACCAAAAGCAAAGGCAAAGAGGAAGGAAACAAGGGCTGCTGCTGCTGGGGGGGCAGGAGATGAGTCCTACAGATATGGAGGTGGTGACTGAGTATTTGTCAGGTATTCTCTCTGAATTCAATTCATCCAGCTGATGAGGGAAGTTCAGTCCATGTACATCCTTTCTTTAAATGCGTTTTTCTCAATTTGCAATTTTTCCGTGTGATTGCTGTCTTATTTTAAAGATTGCAAGGCCAGTTTTGCTTCAATTGCCTGCAAACTTTGCACAGAGGTGTAACATACATTCAAAAATAACATGAACCAAACTTATTGTGTGAAACATTTTTGCTTTTTGTTTTTTAAAGGTAAAAAGGTGAAATTTTGCTCTCTTGTGGCGTCAAATTGCATGACTGAATTTGTAAAATGCACAACTGTCTCAAAAAATGATCTATGTCTGATATCAGTGGTTTATCATCATTTTCAATGTATTATGCACTTGTAAATAAAATTTCATGTGAAAATGTACCAAACTTCTTGAGTTATCCTTAAAATTAGAATGTATCTATTTTTAGATTTTGGCGGCCATATTGGTCACATGACCCAACCAAATTGTGTAAAAATCATTATATGGACCCCATACCACACATACTTCTGGTATATTTAGTTATCAAAATGATAAATGCTATAATGCAAAAGTTCATTTCAAAGGTTGAACCT